>JAGTTD010000009.1:21564614-21748831 GCA_018398585.1 Simmondsia chinensis | reverse complement strand
AAGTAAATATGAGGTTGCATTTTTTTCTACGGTGTGTTTTGCTTTTGGTTTGTCATGTAACGGTCTTGATTGGAGGGGGTGGGGTGTTGGGTGCTGGTTATAGCTATTTTCATGGTGTACTCAGTCTTGTTCTTATGGGTGTATTTGTTATTTTCCCCTTTTCATACTTTGTGTGTGCCTTTCATGCTGTCCTTGGGAGATGCCGACTTTTGTGCTGCAAGTTTTTCCTCGCTAATTTCTGAAAAAATAACATAAATAATATGGTTGATTATCACTTATGTATTAATCGACTAATATGACATATGATTATTTATGTCATGAGCCTTGAATTTACCTACTATAACAAAAATTTTATAACTTCAATATTTTATTCCATGTAAGTTGACACCATATAATGAAAAGAAAACCATCCAATAATTGTCTAAACTAAATGAAAAAGTTGCGGACAAATTTAACAACTCTTGATTATGAAAGGAACACAAATAGGATATACACGAATTCAAAGGAATTTCAACTCGATGATACATAAATGACATTTTTTTAAAATGGAATAACCTTCCTTGCATTATATAAGATAACACTATTGACATTTTATACTGAAGTTTTACTCGTGCATTTAATGTCTCTATTAAATAGAAATGAAAAAGAGAGTCAAAGTGGAAAGGGCCAGAGGCAGATAAATGTAATTTAATTATGTGAAGAAATTTATTTAAAGATATTATACCTCGGTAACCTTATGTTTAGTCTGACTAATAGATAAGATAGGAGTAATTACCTCAAAACCTTTCCATCCCTAATCCTTATATTTTTTTAAGCATATTACTTAAAATTTTTTAAAATGAGGGGAAAAAAAAAAAAGTATCACAAAAATTAGCAAAAAATAGTGACAATAAAAATTTCATTTCAATATAGGTATCCTTTATGGAAAAATTGGACATGCCGATACAAACAGGTATAAAAAAATTGTGATACAAGAAAATTTTGAAACAAGATGCATTATACTTATAGATTTAAAATTTTTCAAAATTTACTCGTCATTTATGTTTTGCATATGAACATATTAGTAGAGCCAGTGTCCAAAATAACACCAAAAAAAAAAAAAAAAATTTGAAAACCAACTTATAAAGAAAACTATTGACCCAAATGATATCCACATCATTTTTGAATTTTTTATTTATTTTTTATTTTTTTTACTTTGTAAAAAAAAAAACCTTAATTTTAGTGCACACTTTTTATACATGCGTACACATGCATGCATGCATGTACCAAAGAGGGTACCAACATGCTGTCACCGGATCCCACTAGAACTTCGAAGTTAAGTACGCTTGGGTGAAAGCAGTACTAAGATGGGTGACGTCCTGAGAAGTCCTCACCCTCAGGTTGGAGGCACTCGGAAATAGTCTTTCTTCAGGGGTAATACCCTTAAGGGAGAAGGCTGTTTACATTCGCCCACCCAGACCCTGCTTAGGCGGGAATTCTTGGAGCACTAGGTATGTTACTTTGAATTTATAATTTTTAATTATAATACATAAATTAAATTAAGTGCATGCATGTATGGAAAACTGCGCATTGAATTCCTCCTCTCATAATCTTTTAAAAAAAAAAAGTAAAAAAAGAATAAAAAATTCTAAAAGATGACATGAATGTTATATTCTTTTAATTAGTTTTGAAAATATTTTTCTTTGACGTTATTTTACGTTGGCACTTGTAGGATACTAAAAACTTTTGGGATAAATTACAAATGACCCTCACATCTTTTGACGTAAAAAAAATAATAATTAATATAAAAATAACCAAACTATATATCAATATTTAAAAAAAAATCTAACTCTATTTTCTAATCAAAAAATAACCCAATTCTAACTTTTCTACAAAAAAAAAAAAAAAAACCCAAATTTAACTTTTCTACCAAAAAATAAGCGAACTTTAAAATTAATCTAAAAATTTGATTTAAAACATATTGAATTGCGGTGCATGGTGTGATGCTCCGACAATATATTTTTCTTCTACGTATTTTTGGTTTGGCTTATTCTCTATAGGGCTGCAAATGAGTCAAGCTGGCTCGCGAGCCGGTTTGACTCGGCTCGTTAAGGGCTCAGCTTGGGTTCGTCTAAGTCAACTTGAGAGCCTGCTCGACTTGTTTAAGTGCTGCTCGTTTAAATAAACGAGCCAAATCAAATCGAGGCCACCTCGGCCCGAAAGGCTCACAAGTAGGCTCGTAAAGCGCACAAGCTGGCTCATAAAGCTCACGAGCCGGCTCGTTTATCGGCTCATGAGCTGGCCGATTATTGGTTCACATGTCTACATTGCGAAATTGAGTTACATGTATTTTTTTTATTACCAATTTCTATAAATGATTTATTTTATCACCCTTTTCTTGGAAATCCAAGTAACAATAATCATAAATGAGTATAACAAGCCTAATAAATGAGCTTAACGAGCCTGGTAAATGAGCGCAATGAGTCCACAAAACTCAACGAGCCAGCTCGCCAAATAATCAAGCCTAAATTATACCAATACAGAGCTGGTTTCATTTAGTAAACGAGCTGAGCCGAGGACATATATGCAGCTTGGTTAGATAAATGATACAGATACCAAGTTGGTCTCATTTATCTAACGAGTTGAGCCAAGCAAGCTATGGTTCGGCTTGGCTCATTTGCAGCCCTAATTCTCTGGTTGTATTCCTTTGTTGTTTTGCTTGTTTTGTGCCCCAGGATATTGCTTTTTTGTGGGATTATACTCAATTATCGGAAAAAAAAATATTTTAGTTCGGTTAGGTGGTTAAAAAAATCAAACCAAACCAAAAATACATAGACGAAAAATATATTGTCGGAGCGTCATACCATACACCTTGCTTAGCCACCAATTCAGCATTTTTTTATATTAATTTTAGATTTTGGCTATTTTTGTTAGAAAGTTTAGAGTTGGTTATTGTTTGGCAGAAAAGTTAGAGTTGGGTTTTTTTTTTTTCGAAAATAGAGTTAGGTTATTTTTTGGTAGAAAAGTTAGTGTTGCATTATTTTTTTATTAGAAAATAGAATTGGATTATTTTTTGATATATTAATATATATTTGAGTTATTTGTAGATTAATTATTGTAAGGGGAAAAAAAAAACAAATCCAACTCTTTGAAGATTCAATTACTTTATCTTATTTCTTTTTAAAATTCATCGCTTTATCCGAACCTAATAAGTTGACTACAATTAGTATTTATAACTACTTTTCCCAATAAAATCGAGCGGTAGACAGTTTGATTTTATTTTTAGAAATTATTTTTGCTTTTAGGTAGAAAAATAGAAATTTTCTATAATTTATTAAAAAACTACTCTTTAATTAATTGCAATACTAATATAACAAATATGAAGATAAAAAAAATATTTCAATGTTTCCACAAAAAATACCCAACTTGAAAAATATTAAGGCGAAATAAAATATTGCTTTTAAAAAAATAACTCTTTTTGTAACTCATAATTAAAAAATAAAAACAGATGAAGCTAAAAAAGTTTGTATTTGTAAAATATTTTACTTATTTTAAAAATAAATTCTTTGGATAATGCGTTTACTTTTTAAGTTTGTTTCAAATTTATTTAAAAAGAATTTATTTTTAAATAGTAGATTTTTAAGCTTCTAAATTTTTGCTGGTTGAAATTTGAGTGTTTTTTTTTTTTACCAAATACCCCCTTTCAAAATTTTCAAATTTAACTTTTACTTAATCACCATAATTTTTAAATGTTTTGGAAAACATAAGGTCTTAAAATTTTCAATTGACCGCTTGCCCATTTATGTTAGGTCTCCGTTTTACCTATGTTATCGGTTATTAGTTTGCAAAGAGCTTGGACTTCTCAATTTGACTTAGTTGAATTGGTTGGTATTTGACCTTGTTACTCATACAAACCTGGGTTCGAATTTTGGCACTGGCAATATCCATATTATGTTACGCTTTTTCTGGGAATTTTTGAATGCGTACTTTTTAATATGGTTACGATAAATTAATATATTATAATATTAATATTCAATAATATACTTATATTATATATTAATATTTTTTTATTTATAATATTATATCTCTTTATATTATATTATATTATTTAAATTAAATAATCTACTGGCCCAACCTTTTGGTTTTCCTTTATTGACATGTATTGTGCAAATATTTAATAATTACTCTATTAATTAAATTAAATAAAATTAAATAAAAAAAGAATCTCCCAATTAATTGTATTCTTCTTTATAACCCTCTATTGTAATGGAAAAAACTCAATAATATATCCCCTAAATGACTCAACCTCTAATCTTTTTTATTCATTGGAGGACTTTCTCCCCTTTAATGAAAGAGGAATCAACCGATGGATACGGATGACAAAACATGTAGTTGGTGGTCATCAAAACTACATTTCAATTCCAAAGGCCATGTAAGTTCATAATGAGCCAAATTTGGGTTTCATACTGATTGGGACACGATGGGTGTTTAGTTGTGCGGCTAGGGTTAGAAATTTAGTGGTAAAGTTATGAAGGACTTTACAAGTCAGTGAAAAAAAAAAAAGAAAATCCATAGGTTACCCTTTCTTTAGTCTAAAAACTATAACTGATTATGTACTTAATGTACTAAGGTATAAAAATAGTTATCTTCATTAGTTTTTAAATCTACTACTTTAAAAAATATGTATTAGATGTGCAATTATATATACTAGGTTTTTTCCGTGCGATACACGGCTTGTGTTTTATCTCGTGTAATATTTTGCAGATGTCGAATCGTGATCCCGAAAATAATGTTTTCCTCCTTTGATGAAACTATAATTGTACATGGTGCTCCAAATGCTTGTATTGTTACTTTTATGATCTTGCATAAGTGATTTAGTTCGATTCTCTGTAATGAAACGAAACATTTTAATGTTTAATATATATTTTTCTAAAGATAATTGTAAATTTACCGGCATTTGATTCTTTACTTGCATGAACTAATATTTTATTTTTCTTCAATAAACAGAGAGAACTCATAATTTATGTTTATCTTTTATTATTTTAGTGCACGTTGGTTGCCTTTTAATTATTAGAATATTATCATTTTCTTTTTAAGTGGCATTTATTGTTACTTTTTTATATTTATACATGCTATACTTCTATTAATTTACCATTTATATATTATTTTAATTTATTTAATGACACAAATTACTAAAATAACTCTATACTTTTGTATATTGTACTATTTCTGATGAATTTGGTCAGTGTGCTTATTCATCACGTTGGAGTTCTGTATGAGGTGGGGCTCATTAGGATGAGCTCAACTCAAGTTCTAGCTGCACGCCCGACTTGATATTCCCTGAGGAGAGTAAGGCGTTTGAACGATTATTGCTTCGGAGAAATGATCGTAGCCATAGGTGAAGGTGAAGGTGAAGGAGGCGCGTAGTCCTTTTTATATAGGAAGCTTATTTGTGGATGAGTATGACTTTACTTAAAGAGGAATGATACTTTTAGATGGGTATGATTTTACTTAAAGAGGAAGCATACTTTTAGATGAGTATGACTTTATTTAAAGAGGAAACATACTTTTGGATGAGTATGACTTTACTTAAAGAGCAAGCATACTTTTGGATGAGTATGACTTTACTTAAAAAGGAAAGTGTACTTTTGGATGAGTATGGCTTTACTTAAAGAGAAAGCATACTTTTGGATGAATATGACTTTACTTAAAGAGGAAGCATACTTTTGGATGAGTATGACTTTATTTAAAAAGGAAGAATATTTGTGTATATTTGATTCTATCTTTTATACTTGTGCATAAATGTGTTTTTGAGGGATAAAATAGGGGAATTGTGTTAAGGTGATCCAAGTGGGCGAATTAAGTTGTTTCGTTGCTGGGCAAATTGCGTTGTATTTCTCCTAGGCGAATAGTGTTGATTTTGCCTCTACTGGGCGAATAATGTTGATTTTGCTTCTACTAGGCGTATAGTATTAATTTTGCTTCTACTGGGCGAATAGTGTTGATTTTGCTTTAATTTTTGTCCAAATAATTGTTTATGTAACCTACTTGCCCCTCTATAGTAGCAAGTTGCTCAATTATAGTTTACCAACATATTAGTCCCCCAACTTTGTGAGAGAACCCTGGCCATTCAAAGTTCGGTCATAAAGTAATAAATCTATCCTGTTCTTAGTTTGCTACTATACATCATTTTCTTGAGTGATGGCTATATTTAGTGTTCTATTTTAGCCCCTCATAATTTTCATTGATGTGCATTTTGATTTTTACTCGAAATCAATAGAGCGTACAATCTGAATAAGATGTGTAACGAGGCATTTGGCACTTAATAGGATGTTTAAGCCATCGTGACTTGTAATTGGGCGCATGACCCCTCATGAACTTTAATAGGGCGTTTAGCGTAAACGTGGGTATTAGATGAGCGTTTTATGTCGCAACTCTTATTTGTGTAAGAATGTTTAGAAGAGTCCAGGCTTCTAAGGTCTTTTTTTAAACTTAGAGTACTCAAGCATTTTGCCCATTCATAGCAGTGAGCGCTCATCATGATTCAAGCTCTACGTGATAAACATGTAAGGATATCAATATCATGATTAGTCACTAGATATATTTGCATTTGGTTAATAACACCCATAAGGCAATAAATGTGGTGTATCCATTCCCATGTTATTTTGATAGACAAAGAAGCTAGAGGTGGTTGAATTCATACACCTTGTTGGTATACCAGTGATAGGTGTAGCCTGCTTTAAACGAGATTAAAGTGCCAAATATATTGCATTGTTCATTTACTGCCCGAGTAAATAGTATGTAATATATCGTGTTGTAGTTAACGTGATGAGTATGTTCCTACGGGATGTTGTACTCAATTGCGGGTGATTGCCCTAAAGTGGACCATAGTGATGAATATTGCACCTATTGTGGGTGATTGCACCAGGGTGGACCATGGTGATCAATGTTGCACCCGTTGCTGGTGATTGCACTAAGGCGGACCATGGTGATGAATGTTGCACCTGTTGCGAGTGATTGCACCAAGGCAAACCATGGTGATGAATAGGGCTGCAAATGAGCCGAGCCGAGCCGAGCCGAGTCGAGCCACAGCTTGCTTGGCTTAGCTCGTTAACTAAATGAGACCGGCTCGATATTGGTATCATTTATCTAATCGAGCCGCGTATCTGTGCTCGGCTCGGCTCGGCTCGTTTACTAAATGAGACCGGCTCGTTAACCAATTGATACCAGCTCGGTATTGGTGTCATTTATGCTTGATTATTTGGCAAGCTGACTCATTAAGTTTTGTTAGCTCATGAGGCTCATTTATTAGGCTTGTTAAGCTCATTTATTAGGCTTGTTAGACTCATTTATGATTATTGTTACTTGGATTGCCAGAAGAGAGTAATAAAATAAATCACGTATGGAAATTAAAAATTAAAAAAACATATATATTATTCAATTTCGCAATCTAAACATACGAGCCAATAATCGAGCTGGCTCGTGAGCCTTTCGAGCCGAGTCAGCCTTGGTTTGATTTGGCTTGTTTATTTAAACGAGCTGCCATAAACGAGCCGAGCCCTTAACGGGCCAAGTCAAACCGGCTCGCTAGTCGACTTGGCTTGTTTGCAGCCCCAGTGATGAATGCTGCACCCATTGCGGGTGATTGCACTAGGGCGGACCATGGTGATGAATATACATTTGGTAAATGTTGAGTTTCATGTTCAGAATACCTAGGTAAGTCAAAGTAGCAAGCATAATCAAGATAGTAAAATCACACAGGGTAGTATTCTTATCTGATCATAAACATATCGAGGACATATATTGAAGTAAAGACAGGTTACTAAAGTTAACACACCCTACGGGCTATTACATGCCAAGATAGAAGTAAGTCAAGCACATGTTATATCATTCCCTAAGGATATCTTTGACCATCATTGATTTACCTCTGGCATTCATCTATGAAGTGATGAGCTTGATATGCATTCTGTTTAGTGGTTGCAAATAAACAATCGCAAGAACAGTGATTCATCATAAAGACTATTGTTAATTTTTGAAGCACTTATGTCCAATATGCGGCTTAAATACGACCAGTCTTCAATATCCTCTCATCATGATGCTTATTGCTAAACAACACCTATTGCTAAGTTGAATAGGCTATGACAGGAATTTAAAGTGGACTGTAGGAAAGTCCAAGGCCATCTTGAAGTAGGTCAATGACCTAGTTCATCTCACTCCTAGCTTTTTGTTCAGACTACCACATTCCGAAGGGCTTTTTACTATTGAGTTATCATTTATGTTCATATGTCACTAGCTTGTTACTCATCATCTTGAGTAGGTGGTTAATAAGTACCTAGAGTTAGGTAGATAAAAGTGACCTCTTGTATTATTTTTCTTAAGATATTGGCCAATAGTAGTGCCCAATTAACAAACAATTAGTTGAGGTCTGGGTTGCTCAGGCATGGTAACAGGTGCGGTCTATGTTGGACCTTCCTATTAGAAATAGTTTGTCGGGCTACAACGAGCCTCCGATTTTGGGTAATCGCAGTTCAGTTTCTTATGGGTAATAAAGCTTACAGATATGTCATTATTTTGAGTAATTTGGTTTGGAATTACCGATTATGTGCCACCACTGTATGTATAGAATTATAAAGGTGGCTAAGAAGATAAAGATAATACCTTGCACTGCCCTTATTAAGTTGTTGATCAGTTGTGGTATTAGATAGCTTAGCAGAAGGTTGGTTGGAGTGTGAGTTACTCAGGTGTAATAAGAAATGCGACTTATTCTTTTATTGGAAATATTTTGTCAAGCTGTGATAAGCAACCAAGTTTGATAGTTGTATTTTGATTTATGACGGGTAGCGAAGTCTTCCGAATATGCCATAATGTTGTATAACGTAGCATGATTGTGGACGAAGTTTACTAGTTTTGAAAAGGATTTCCCCTTATGGATGGGCAATTCTTGGCTTGTAATTGTTTTTACTTGCTTTGTATCGCACAAAAAGAATGTACTTTTAACTATTGCTAATTGTGAAACTTCCTGATTTTGGATTAGTTTACCATTTGTGATGGAGGTAATGCCTAGCTTGTGACCTGGGAGTGAAGTCTCATAGTCGTGAAAAATGATTTGCGCCATTAGGATAAAGAAGCTGAAGTTGTGAATTGAGATTAAGTCCCTCAATGCCAAAATGGTTCGCACCACTTAAGATAAGGAAATGGATAAAGCGAAGTCTCCCAATGTGAAAGAGATTTGTTACTAAAATAAGGGAATGACTGAGGCAAAATCTCTCAATCTAAAGATGATTTATACTACCGTTGAATTGAAGTTTGGACTGTAAATAGGGACGAAGTCCCCCGGTCCTAAAATGATTTGTACCACCGCTAAAATAAAGTTCGGACTGTGAACTGGGACAAAGTCCCCTAGTCCTAAAATGATTTGTACCACTGCTGAAATGAAGTTCGAACTGTGAACAGGGACGAAGTCCCCCAGTCCTAAAATGATTTGTACGACAGCTGAAATGAAGTTCAGACTGTGAGCAGGGATGAAGTCCCCCAGTCCTAAAATGATTTGTACCACCGCTTAAATGAAGTTCGGACTGTGAACTGGGACGAAGTCCACCAGTCCTAAGTTGATTCGTACCACCACTGAAATGAAGTTTGGACTGTGAACAAGGACGAAGTCCCCCAATCCTAAATCAATTTGCACCTCAGTTGAAATGAAGTTCAGACTGCGAATAGGGACGAAATCCACTAGTCCTAAGTTGATTTGTACCACCGCCAAAATGAAGTTCTGACTGTGAACAGGGACGAAGCCCCTCAGTCCTAAATTAATTTGCACATCAGTTGAAATGAAGTTCAGACTGTGAACAGGGACGAAGTTCCCCAGTCCTAAATTGATTTGTTCACTTCCATGGATAGGGGATTGCGAATGAATGCATTTTTGACTTTTGATTTGACTTAATTTAGCTAGGCCGAAAAGTATCTCCTAAAAGGTACTTAGCATATAGCCACGTCCAATTTCAAGATATAGTGATATCTCGTAGCTTATGAAGTAAGTTAAGTATGGCGGAATTCCCCTTTTTTGATTAAATAACCCTTTCTAGTGCTTTGTAGGTGAATAATTGCCACGCTGGCGCATGACGAGTAGCTTCTGCCATAACAACACATTGAGTTCCCTTTGGATGAATTGTTTGCTTTGAAATTTTCTTCGCATGTGTATAGGATATGCAAATAAGAAGTTCATGGAGTAATTGGATTAGTCATGGATGGAGAGAAATAACAGTTATGCCTTGTGAATTCCAAGAGAGTTATGAGGACTCTTACGTGCCCAAACAAGTTCCTTGGAATGAATTGTATAATCTGGCCGTCTTGTTATAAATACTTTTACTATTCTAGAACTCAGTACTTATGTGTTCTTTGATTTGTACTCATGAGTTAGTGGTGAATAATGTATGTTTTTTTATATTTTAGAATCATTAAGGGTAAGGTCGATGACTCTGTTCCTGTAATGCCCTTAGTTTAGAATTGTCGTGTCTAATTGCTAATTTAACGATTTAAGGGTAAGGATCTAGCGAAGTATAACTTAGTTGAACCAAAAGCTATAGCAAGAGTGTGTTGAAGTATAGTTTATCTAGACTAGAAATCTTAGCAAAGGTTTACTTAGCTTAAAATCCATTAGAGTGGAGTTGCGATGAAGACTGATTCCTTCAGATATTGATCGAACAGAAATTGACATAATCAGGATTTGAGCAGGCTAAAACTCCCACAAGTAGTGATTCAGCTGGGATTGAAATGAACTTATGATGCAACAAGAATTAGTTCAATCAGAATTTGATTTAATATGAAGGTTGAATTGCCTTAGGGCACTGGGCCTGTTGTTGTTGTTGTATGAAGGTTGAATTGAACTAAGATTGTCATAAAAATTGACCAGAATTCGGGTTTGAAGGAGAGAGCAAGGGTTTGACCATGGTGGGTGGTGAATGACCAGTGACGACCGGTGTGCTAGTGGAGGCTGTTGTGCAACCGAGGGCAGTTGTGGATATGGGTGTTATGCTGGTGCCAACATGTGGTGGGAATATTGATAGTGGTGGTGGAAGATGAGGCTCCACATGCGAAGAATGAAGCATCACGCTGCGGTGACTTTGGAGAGGATGGTGGTTGAAGTCCCAAGTGTCGCGGAAGCGACAGTCGTTAGTGAGAATGATGACGGCGGCTTGGGATGGTGATTGTGGTGTGGTAGGCGAAGTGTCAAGAATAATGCTAGGTTTTAGGAATAACGCTTGGTTGTAGATAACGCCGGGTAGGGAATTCATTGGATCGTGGAATTTGGCGGGCTACGTAACTTAATCTTGTGACTTAAGGCGGCCACAACTTTTAATCCGTAAGGAGTTACGGATTCAATTTCCTATCAAAGCAAAGCTATTGAAGTGTTTTATGTAATTATGATCACTTATAAAGCTTTTTATTGAAGAAAACATAAAGAGGAGGTGAAAAGACGAAGTTGGACGTTTTCCTCTTGTAATAGTTATATAGCTTGAACCCTTCACTTAAAATGAGCGTAACTTTCGATCCGTGAGCAATTATGGAATGAATCAGCTGTCAAAATGAAGCTTGGGAAGTATCTTAGGTAACTATAATGAGGTTTTAAGCTTTGGATCAAAAAGAATATGAAAAGGAGGTGAAAATTCAAATTGGGTGAATTCCGATTCCGGTTGTTGTATAATGTACCTCGTAACTTAAAACACGGATAAGTTTTAACTCATGAATAATTATGGATTGTGTTGCATATGAAAACAAAGCTCTTAAAGACTTATATGTAAATATAATGAGTTTTTGATCAAATAAAATATGAAAGAGAGGTGAAAAGATAAACTGGGTGAATAACATTGGTGGTAGTTGTATCACATACCTTGTAAATTAAAATGAACATAACTTTCAATCCGTGAAGAGTTATTGATTGAATTATATATAAAAATGAATCTCTTGAAGTGTTATATGTAAATATAATGAGTTTTTGATCAAAGAAAATATGAAAAAGAGGTGAAAAGATGAACCGAACGAATAACGTTGGTGCTAGTTGTATAACATACCTTGTAAATTAAAACGAACATAACTTTCAATTCATGAGGAGTTATAGATTGAATTATATATCAACATGAAGCTCTTAAAGATTTATATGTAAATACAATGAGATTTTAATCAAAGAAAATATGTAAAAGAGGTGAAAAGATGAACCAGGTGAATAACGTTGGTGCTAGTTGTGTAACATACCTTGTAAATTAAAACAAACACAACTTTCAATCCGTGAGGAGTTACGGATTGAATTATATATCAAAATGAAGGTATTGAAGAGTTATATGTAAATATAATAAGTTTTTGAATTTTTGATCAAAGAAAATATAAAAGGAGGGTGAAAAGAAGAACCAGGCGAATAATGATGTTGCTAGTTGTATAACAAACATTGTAAATTAAAACGAACAAGACGTTCAATTCGTGAGGAGTTATGGATTGAATTATATATTAACACGAAGCTCTTGAAGAGTTGTATGTAAATATAATGAGTTTTTGATCAAATAAAATATGAAAGAGAGGTGAAAAGATGAACCGGACGAATAACGTTGGTGCTAGTTGTATAACATACCTTGTAAATTAAAACGAGCATAACTTTCAGTCCGTGAAGAGTTATGTATTGAATTATAATGAAAATGAAGCTATTGAGGAGTTCTATTTTGCTATGATATTATTATTATTATTATTATTATTATTATTATTATTATTATTATTATTATTATTATTATTATTATTATTATTATTTTATAATTTTTAATCAAGGAAAAGATAAGAAATAGGTAAACAGTAGGTCATAATACTTGACTTACTTAAACATACCTCTTTGCATGTATTGATATAGTTAAAAGTGCTCAAAGAAATAGTAAAGAGCTTTTTTGACTTGCTAAGTTCGTTTTTGTTAGAAAGATGTGCCAAACACCAAAAAATGCTGAAACTTACCTTGAATGATGTTAAAAATGTTTGAATTTTACAAGAACACCAAGCCAGGCATGAGCTTGTGATCCTTCTCACAAATGGTGCCATTATATTTGTGATAAATTTGGTCAGTGTGCTTATTCATCACTTTAGAATTCTGTACGAGGTGGGGCTCATTAGGATGAGCTGAACTCAAGCTCTAGCTGCACGTCCAACTTGATATTCCCTGAGGAGAGTGTGGCGTTTGAATGATTATTGCTCTGGGGAGATGATCATAGCCACGGGTGAAGGTGAAGGAGGCGTGTAGTCCTTTTTATATAGGAAGCTTATTTGTGGATGAGTATGACATTTCTTAAAGAGGAAGGATACTTTTGGATGAGTATGACTTTACTTGAAGAGGAAGCATACTTTTTGATGAGTATGACTTTACTTAAAGAGGAAGCATACTTTTAGATGAGTATGACTTAAAGAGGAAGAATATTTGTGTATATTTGATTCTATCTTTTGTACTTGTGCATGAAAGTGTTTTTGAGGGATAAAATAGGCGAATTGCGTTAAGCTGAACCTAGTGGGTGAATTAAGTTGTTGGGCAAATTGCGTTTTCTTTCTACTGGGTGAATAGTTTTAATTTTGCCTCTACTGGGCGAATAGTGTTGATTTTGCCTCTACTGGGCAAATAGTATTATTTTGCTTCTACTGGGCAAATAGTGTTGATTTTGCTTTAATTTTGGTCCAAATAATTGTCTGTATAACCTACTTGTCCCTCTATAGTAGCAAGCTGCTCAATTATAGTTTACTAACATGTACATTGTTATATATAGGTCATGTATTTTTTGTATATGCTGTATACAATAATTTTTATTGTTGTTTCTTATAATTGATCTGAAATACTGTTTATACTATCCGATATAAATACATATGCTTTTTTTCTCTAATTGTCCGATGATAGCGAAAATGGTGGCTAGCCTGAATAAATCTAGGCCTTAATTGATTGGTAAATAACATTTTTTTTCTATTTACAATTAAGACATTCATTGTGTTGATTTTAAATTTTTATGAGTTTTAATTTTCTTTATCGATTTTACTTTATAGGCTTAAGTGAATACTTTTTTTAATGCACAAATTAGTAATGAGTATTAGTATTTTTTTAGGATTCAGAAAGTTCATTTTCTTTTCTTTGACCTTAATTTCCTTGATCTTTAAGTATTTTAATTAACTTTTATAACATTTAAACTTTTAGCATTAGTTTGTGTTTATGACTTTAAATTATGCGTAAATAAATATCTAAAATGATGAGAGAATACCCTATTTTTTTACCAAAAAAAAAAACCCCAATTTTTTCTATTTACAATATAGACATTTGTTATTTAGCTTTTAATTTTGCGCACCTTTCATTGCCTTTGTTGTTGTCATTTTATAGGCTTAAGAGACTATTTTTGTCATTTAAAAATTAGTAAGGGCTACTTTGTAATTTTTTTTTTTTTTGGCTTTTTGTGGAGTGTTTTTCTTTTCTTTTACATTTTAGGCTCTTTTTTTATATATTTGAATTAACTTTTATGGTGTTAAATCTCTAGTTTTAATTTTTTTTTTAATGACTTTCAATGTTAGTTTTTTTTTTGAAATACGTAATTGAATACCTTAATTGATGATTTTTATTTACAATCAAGATAGTCATTATTTTGCTTTTCATTTTTTTTGTTGATTCCACTTTATAAGCTTAAGTGAATACTCTTTTCAGTTATAAATTATTAATGGTTGCTTTGTATTTTTTCTTTGTTTTTGTATTTCGGGAGCTTTTTTCTTTTTTTGACATTTCATTCTCTTTATTTGCGTGTATTTTAATTAACTTTTACATAGTTAAATTTTTAGATTTAATCTATTTTTTCTTTTTGTATTTAATCTATTTTTTTCCATAATTTAATTTTGTTCCAATTGCACGGTAAATGCACAATTAAATACTTTAATTGACACTACAAGAAAACAGATTTTTGGCTATAAGATATGGCAACGAAAAATAAATGTCGTTGCCAAAAATGTATTTTCTGCAACGACACAAAACTGTCGTTGCCCAAAATTAATTTTTGACAACGAAAAAACACTTTGTTGCTGAAGAAGTGTTTTTTGCAACAACATTTTTTGTTGTTGCTAAAGTTGACCTCATTTTTGGCAACGACATTTATTTGTTGTTGCTAAAGTTAGTTATTTAGCAACGACATTTAGTTGTTGTTGGCAATCATCATGTTTTTTAACAACGATACTATATTATCGTTGGCAAAAATATATTATTTTATTATTATTATTTAAAATTTTTTAATATTTTTTTTCCTCCATTAACAGCTTTGAAAATTTAAAAAATGCTTTAATTTAAATAAATGTTTGACAATGACAATGGATTGTCGTCGCAAAAGATCTGATATTTGACAACCACATTACGGCGTCGTTGCCAAATAGCTAATATTTGGCATCCACTTTGTCTAGTCGTTGCCAAATATCGATGAATTATTATGTATTTTACAAAAAATTATTTGTTAAGGTCCCAAGATTTGATTATTTATCATCCATATATTTTAACATTTAAACATGTATAATGAGATATCCTATAGTTTAAAATTTTATTACTTAATCTGTGTACCTTATGTCGAAATCTGATAATTTTTGATAAAATTCGATTAATTTTTACTATAAAATATTGATGCGGGATATAATTACCATAATTTATGAAATATATCGATGGTTTTAACAAAAATCCAATGGATTACGGAAAAAACTCAGTGATTTGGGATGGAAATTATTAATATATTAGCAATATAATATATAAGAATTCGTTATACGATGAGAAATCATAACATTATGATAAATGATACATATATTTGTTATAATTAATGTCTCACACTAGCAATTTCTAATAAAATTTTTTAAAATTTTGACAAAAGATATGTGATTGATAAAATTTTTAAACTTAGAGTACCTAAGTAATAAAATTTTTAAAACTCAAGTTATCTTAATCTATATATTGAAACGTAATGTTACTGAAGTTATAAATACTCAAATCTTAAAATACCTAAATGATAAATCTTATAATAATAGTTTGGGTTATTTATATTTTACTATCCTGACCTTTTTGGTAATTATAAAAAGAACCTAATGTCTTGAAATTATTAAAAAGGGCCCTTTCCAGCAAATAAGCAAAAATGATTTCCCATTCAAAATGGGAAAATCATAATTCTGAGTGGCCTAAAAACCTTCTTGGTAATAATCATGCAAATTTAGATCGAATCAAAATAAACCAGATGGCCCAAAAACCTTTCAAAATGACGTCAGATGGTCGGAGAGGGTCCTTTTTATTAATACGATAAAACCTCAGAATTCTTTTTAATAATTCTAAAATGTTAGAATCCTTTTTATAATTACCAAAAAGATCAGGATAGTAAAATTTAAATAACCTAAAAGTTTTGACTAAAATTTCACTTTTCCCTCCTTAATTCCATTTCACTTTTTATTTTGCCTTTACTTTCACTTTTCTCACCCTAACTTCACTCTCTCACGCTCACTCTCATCCTCACTCACCCTTGGCGCATTCCTCCGCAACGCAACCTCTCCACCCGTGATGCCGCAGTCTTCTTAGGTACTTACCTTCTCTCTCATCTCTCTTTGAATTTTGAATCAAAGTTATGGTGGATTAGGATAATAAAACCGAAAAAGAAGAAGAAGAGAAGAAACAAATTGAGTAGAACTATCAAGGCTAAGAAAGAGAGAATAAGGAGGAAGAGAGTAATCCACCATTAGATCTCCAAGAACAAGCTTAAACCCTTAGATTCAAAAATCAAAGACAAATTGTGAGCTTTTAGTAGAGGAATTAGATTTGTATGAGTTTGGATTTCATCGGCAACTGATTAATTAGGTTGGAAATGGTTTCGTACAATTAGGGTTTTTTGGCTATTTATATTGCCTATTACCCTCTTATCCATTAATTTTACTCTTGATTTAGCCCGTTAAGTTTATGATTTTGTATTTTGTCCGCCGGTTTCTAATGGAGATTATTGTTTGTTGCTTCTTTTGGGGATTTCTGAACTCTTCTTTTATTGTTTTTCTGAGTGTTTTTGTAATACATCGTGTTAGATTTATGATTGACTTATTACATAAATAAGGACTAAAAATATGAAATTGCAGTTGGCTGAAACTAAACTCTCATATGAATGTTGTTTTCTTCTTATGAAGGGTATTGTTGATAAATAGGCCAATTGTACTGATCTGTAAGCGGCTAATCCAATGTAGTGGAGTACCCAAGTTTTAGTTATTTTGTTGGTTATTTAAGGCTTCATAGGCTTAATCCTGTGCTTGTAACGTAAATATAAAATATAACCACCTAACGAGGGTCTTCAGTGAGAGTTACCTGGAGGAAGAAGTACAAATCCTTAGCACATTGTTCATACTCCTTGCGATCAACAAGACTAACTACAATAGTCGGTGCATTATCTGTATTGAAAGAGATTAAAGATCGCTTCAAGAACTTTCTAGAAGAAATGTCTACCCATCATTCGGATGCTACGAAGACTCCATTGCGTACCAATTATCAACTCACAGACAAACTTGGCATGTCACTCAGCTTCTTTTTGCTGCTGCTCCTGTTTCAGCATATCGTCTTCCTTGGGCGAGGTTATCTGGTCAGGAATCTGAGTACGAGGCGAACTCATAGATGGGCTCGCGGAAAAGGAAGATGGGCTCCCGGAGACAGATGATGGGTTCCTAGGAACATATGGTCTTTGTCGGTTGGGATGCTTTGTTATGAATATTCTATCAGGCCAAACTATTTGTTTTCATTTCTTTATTAGTGCACTTTTTAGGTGTGCTAGTATTCCAAAGAAAATGGAAATTAAGCATGAAGAGTAAGAAAGAAACCGTATACATGAAGTGTGAGGCACGTCTCGAGCTCAAGCTCAACTTGAGTCAAGATGGCTCATTTAGCTATATGAGTTGAGCCCAAAGCCGGTAAGGATCAGACTTAGCAGCTTGTGAGCCTAAATGAACAAATGTCAAACTAATTTATAAGCCTAAAAGTGCCTAAATAAGCCAAGCTTGAGTCTTTCCAAATTCTAAATGAGACTAACTCAAGCAGAAATGAGCACAACCAAGTTGTTTTGATCCCTGTTCAATTGAGCAAAACGATAGCAAGTCAACCCTCAAGTGTAACGAGGTTGAACTCACCTCGTCTCATTTAAACACCTAAGTACATCATATATGGACAAAGAGCACAAAGTTTTCAACCAAGACGAGAAGGCAACGCTGAGAAAGTTCTGAGCATACACGGCTAGTGCAAGTTTTGCAGTGATGCACAATTGCACACACCACAGGCACACATATAGGAATTAAAATCATAGTTCCTACTTTAAGATGTTGGTAAAAGATTATTTAGTGTTCTATCCTCTCTCTGTCTCTTTAAAGTTGATTGCAATCGCTTGTGCTATTAGGTTTTTCCTTGAAATTTTTATGAGATTAGGCACTTATTATTCGGAAACAACCTCCCTTCAGGTATGGATGTTCTAATTAGGAGTAGATTTACATCTATTTCTAGCTTTTTTTGATGATGTCTTGCTGGGACTGTTGATTGGGGTTAGTATTTGGCATGAGATTCTTCTAGTAGGTTTTTACTTGAAAGTAGATGCATATGGCATTATAATTGTTCACAAAGAAAGAAAGCTAAAGACGGACGAGCCTTTTGTTCTTGAATCACAAGTGCAATAAGTTTTTTACGTGCAAGATCCTAAAGAAGATCATTGGTTAATTGTTGTAAAGACACAACCTCAAGATCTTTACAACTTGCCAACAGGAGAAATCAATGACTTGAATGAGGAAATTGAAGATGATGCTTGTTTACAAGATGACGTTAATGTTGATAAATTATGTAACCATTCTAAGCCTCTTGACGATGACGATCAGATTGGTTGTTTGGTTGGAAATGGGTTTTCAATTGAAAGAGGATCTAATATAACAAAACTGGTTAAAGAGACTTTCATGAAAATCAAAGAAAATGATAAAGAAGCCCATGGCAATGAAGAAGACAATCTTTGTTCTTTGAGTAATGACGAATGATTCCTCAACTACTTTCGAACTTTAGTCATGCTTTATACGTTTCATCGTAAAATGATAAATTATTTATTCTTGGTTAGTGCCTCCTTTCTCTTCTTTTTTATTATTGTGGTATCATTCAATTTGACCCTAATTCTAATGATGACAGGCAAGCTTACTGGTTTTTACATGCAGATTGAAAGCGTAGTTGTAGCCTCGTGTGACGTTGCATTCAACTTGCATCATCTTCATTGGGGATTGATTTATTAATTAGTAAGGATATACCTTAAATTTTATGTATATTTAATCTTGGTTGACTTTGTATGGTATTGTTGTTTTATGATGTGTAAGCTATAATTTGATTTAAATTTATAGGAATGATTGGTCAAAGGAAGGGTAAAATTGCACACCCCAGAAATATGGGTGGAAGAGGTGAAAAGGGAAGATAAATTAGACCCTCTCATTCTACACATAATGACATTTCTCATGTTGTAAATGATGAGTTTGATGCAAGACCATCTTTAGATGATGAGTCTCAAACACACTTTATGCATACACCAATCGAAAAAGACTCATTGAAGAACATGGAAAAGAAATGGAAGATTTACACAAATATAAGAATGAGATGAATGAGTGGAAACAAATGGTGGATGACATGATGCAAATGTGAAATGTTCACTAACTCTAGGAGTTATTTTTGAAAGTAGTTGGTTTATCCTTGATACATATAATCTGTGGTAATACTTTAATTTTTTTTTGGTTTTAGGCTACTTTGTCTTACAATTAATTTGTGTTATATTCATTTTTGTAGGAAATTTAAAGTTGCAAGTTGGAAGCTCTGGGTGGTCACTTGGATTTTGAAGAAAACAAAAACATTTGTCAATTGTAATATGGTGTTTGTGGAATCGTGATGTAATGTTTTGGGGTTACAATATATTGATTGTACTTGAATCACTATGGATTTATCTTGTGGTAGTATAAATTTGGATGTTTCTTATGTTTGATTTCAAATTTGTATGGATTAGTGATAGCGGAATTATATACAATATTGGTTGTATTGGAATGTCTCAATATAAATCAATTTTCTTTAGTATTTATTATATTTTTTGTAAAACACCTTATATTATGGATTAAAATATAAATTACTTTTGACACTTTATAATAATATAGTGGGAATGATATTAGGAAATATCCAGCATCTCTGGCAATGGTAACTATTGCTGCAAATCATAATAGTCGTGCCAAAAATAAGGGTCTTTGGTGATGACAATTGTCGTTGAGAAAGATAAGCCTTTTTTTGGCAGCAACAATTCCTATTGCCAAAGCATAGCGTCTTTCGCAACGACAATTGTCACTACCAAAAAAATAGTTTTTCGCAACGATTATTGTCGTTGCCAAAAAAACTTATCTTTTGCAACGATAATTGTCGTCGCCAAAGACCATTTTTTTTGGCGACGACAGTTATCGTTGCCGAAGAGCTTTCACAACAAGATCATATGCAACGGTCCCGCAATGACATTTGTCGTTGCTAAAATTTTTTTCAACAACGACAATGTGTCTTTCGCAAAGACAATTGTTGTTCCCGAAGAGTGTTTTTCTTGTAGTGTGATAGTATAATAATTTATATATTTTTCTAATTACAATCAAGACATTAATTATTATTTCGCTTTTCATTTCTTTTGTGTCTTTTAATTTGTTTTCTTGATATCAATTTTATATGCTTAAGTGAAAACCTTTTCATTTGCAAATTATTAATGACTACTTTATGATTTATTTTTCTATATTTCAGTTCTTCAATTAGAGTTATCCTGTGCGATATATGATGGCAATTACATTTCAAAAGATATTATTTATGGATTTTCAGGTTGGATTTGTTTTAATTTGCTTATGTCCTATTTGGAGGCAAATACGCTTAAAAGAAATGTAATTCATGTATTTTCTAATTGGAATTGGTATAAATTTTTTATGTCCTATTTGCCTTAACAATATAATACAAATATAATAAACAGCTAAAAATTTAACATAAAACTTCTGAATATTTAAATTAAGATTTTTAAGATAAAACTCCTGAACTTCTCTATTCATATATTATATGTTTTATAGCAAGTTGATAATAGGATAAAATTTAACAGTTATAATATTCTTTATATTTCATGACGTTTATTAAACTCTTTGTCGTATGTCACCACAGTTTTCTTAAAGTTATGTAACTTTGTTTTAAGTTCTTTATAAGTGTACATTTTTTTTCTATCTACATACATGTATATATGTACATCTGAAATTATTTTCCTTTTTTGTGTTTTTCCTTTTTTTTTGGTAAGATTTTTTTTTTATATGTACCTACAAAATTGTAAAATTATTTTTTTCTAATCTCATTTGTCTTATTTGTCTATATCTTATTCTAATATTGAAATTGCATTTAGTAATATTAATATCGATGTAAAACCATTGCCATAATTTGCTCTCGGAGTCAAATAGAGAAAAAGGTATAAAAAGGCAAGAAACTGCAATTGGAATCGACCTTGTGAGCATTCAAATTCATGTTTTCATCTAGGCTACATTATACTGAATAAATTTTGGCCACATGTTGTAACAAATGATTATGAAGATCATATGCCTGTATTGATTTCAAATCTACTATGCCAAAAAACTAACTGCAACAACGCCGGGAAGGTTATCGGTGAGCAAACATCGGAACATTCAAGAGTAACTTCATGGTTGTGAGTTTTATCATCTTTTTTGAAGTCCACGGTACGCTCTTCGTACCTTTCAAGTTGGGGATCCTCGAAAAAAGCATCTCTTTAAGGTCCCACCTTGAAGGGATAAGGCTGCGTACATCCTACTCCCCCCCCGGACCCTGCTCGGTCTGGAGGCCTTCAGGCACTGGAACTGTTGTTGTTATTGTTGTTGGAGTTGTTTACAATGTAAGAGGGGAGAGGGAATTTGAGGGCTTGCTTGGATGTAAATTATAGTAATTTGTGGTTGAATTTTATGAGGTTGTAACTGTTACATCAATTGAATTGGTAACCCTATTAACTTAATAATGCATTTAATTTAATATTTTATTTTATACATGTTTTTGGAAGGGCAAAGTGGTGAAATATGGAATTTGGAAAGACAAATTATGAAATCGCAGGAATGGGAGTTTGCTTGATATTCGGAGAAGAGAGAACTTTGTAATAATGGATAGACAGATTTCGCTATAATATTAGTATGCAAGTATATCGAGAGATTTGTCATAATATATATTTAGGTATAATATTAGTATCTACCTTACTAATAAAAAATTATAAAAACTATATGAATGGTATTGAATTTGAAAAATTTTTACGTTATTTTTAGAAACAGAAAAGATTCTTTAATTTGATTAATGATTTCTTGAAAGAGTATGAGGAATTGGAGAAAATGGATTCTTCAATTTAATTAATGCCTAGCAATAACAGAGCTAGAAGCTAAATAATCCCCCTCTAAAATTATTTGATTTAGGGATTGGTGGCTTTCGGGAAAAAAGGGGTCTACAATAAGCCTTGGAGTATAAACTATTCTTGCATCTTTACCAATCAACTTAAGCTTTTCTAATAGTTGATTCCTTGACAAATAAAGTCCATAAGGGTCTCGATCTCTACTCCACCACAGACCTCCACTTCGAAGTCAAAACTTAAATTAAAGACACAATAGAACACTCTGAAATGAATTTTTCTACATATCGAGTCTTCACACTTTTATTTTATGTTATTTTGCTAAACTGTAGTGGGAAGACAAAAATGTATATAAGGAGACACTAATGAACCTAGCAGGGCTATTTAGGAACAACTTTGAGGTGTTCACCAACTATAAGATTGGAAAGGACAACAATCTCACTGAAGAGATCCTTGCTGTTGGTCCTGCCTTTTAATCTGAACAAGGATCTAAAAACAAATGTGCTGTATATTTTGTCATATTACTTAATATGGAAAATACTCGGTGCATTTGTTTTTAAATTATTGTTGAAGTAAGGGATTAGAGGCCCCAATATGAATATTTGTCGTAAATTTATTCGGGAATCGGTAAATATGAGGCCTCATATGTTATACGTATAGATTTAATTAATTTCCTAGTTGTTTCTTTCCGGATACCCCATGCTTTTGTATTCATTTATATTTATTGTAGTCGTCGCATGCGTTTGCGACAAAAAAAGGGAAAAAGAAATGATAAGATAATAGTTTTATATGTAAAACGAGTGTTATCCCATGTGACGCATGAATGTATTTGCATTTTATGATTTTTATATTATCACATTGCAATTGTTTTATGTATAAACATTAGTACAGACAATAAAAATTCCGATAAATTTTGAACTTTATAATTTTCACACATTATGATTAAGAACATACATTAATTAATAGCAATCCTTGATTGACCGTTGAGTATGAACACCGAAGAAATCTAATTTTTTCCTTTTTACTACTTTTTAGTTATCTTTCATGGTCATGGGTTTATATATTGTGGTAAGCAGAGAACCATGATCTTTTTTATAGAGAAGAGGGGTAACTTCCATCAAAACACCAATAGTCGAGTCTTTTTATTAATGGACACATCTTTTCATTAATAGACATGTCTTTTCTTTAATAAATATGTCTTTTCACTAAAAGACACGCCTCTTTACTAAAAAATATATCAAAGAAACATACATTTTTATTAAAAGATGTGTTTTTTCATCAAGACATATATATTTTCCTTAATGGGTGCTTTGGTTTTTTTTTTTTTTTTTTTTTTTTGTTTGAAAAAGTCACTTTGTGATGAAATGACTTAGAATTATAAAATTCTTAAAATTGAGAATTTTAGGGGGTTTATGCGGAGCTGGGTTTTGAAATAATATAACAGATAGATGGATAGATTTTTAGGTACATTTTTTTGTGTTTTTCTTCTTTTTAGTGAGTAACTAGTTTTTTTCCCATGCGATACATGGGTAGTATGTGTGGTGTACATTTTTTGTTCAGTTGTGAAAATGTGCATTGACCAAAACAAATGTTAAGTAAGTTATACAAAATTCGCACTATGGTAAGTATCCAACTCATTTTACAAAAGATAAGAAACATGATGCCAAATAACTTATTGTCATGTTTGCCTTCATTGTTGCATCCCGTCAATTTTCTTTACCTTAGTAAAGCACGATTTGTTGTTTACCTCAATATTTAGTGCGTCTGTCTTATTTGTTGAGATTATGTTCTCAAATCCGAATTGATGAGAAGGTTTGTTAATGGTGAAAAATATTATTTCTCCAAATTGGAGAACGACACTTCTCAAATTGGTACAATCTTACCTTGAAAAAATGTTATTAATGGTTAACTTGGTGTCGCTTTTGGTCTCAATATCGTAATCCTCACGCCTTTTTTTTCGTGTTGTTCATGGGTGAGTGAGTGGAGGTCGTATTTTTGACTGGTTTTGTTTACGAGTAATGCAAATGAAGGCTTAGAAGGATTACTGAAATAATTTCTTTTTTGAGGCCTATTGTTCAATAATTTATTGTTTTCAATTACTCATTTGTAATGACTAAAATATGGCCTTTTGATAGAGAATAATGATTACAGTATGGCCTTTTGATAGAGAATAATGATTGTAGTATGACCTTTTGATTTGTAATGATTGGAGTATGTACTTTTTCATCCAATTCTCAAACGTGAGCCATCCAAATTAAATTTTAAAAATTAAAGAAAAAAGCAAAATAAAATATGTATCCAGTTGAGCACCAAGTTCATAAAATAAATACATAATATATGATTCTATACTTTGAAAAAAAATAAATATAACATAGAAAATTATCTTTTTAGAAGAACATTATTTTTAATTATATATGAGATCAACAACTAAATGTCATTAACAGTTAGTTTGTAAATATTATGTTCTCAATTTCTAATTCTTGTTTAATTAATATTAGATATTTTAGAGATTAACAACCAAATGTCATTAATAGTTAGTTTAAAAAGATTATATTCTCAAATTCTAATTGTTAATTTTAATTAATATTAGATTTTTTAGAGATCAACAACTAAATGTTATTAACAGTATGTTCTCAAATACTAATTGCTGATTTATTTTTAATTAATATTAAATTTTTATAAGATCAATAACTAACTGTCGTTGATGGTTAATTTGGTGTTGCTTTTAGCCCCAATCGCGTAATCCTCACCCCTTTATTTCGTGTTGTTCATGGGTGGGTGAGTGGGGGTAGTGTTTTTCACTATTTTTGTTTTCTAGTAATTAAAATGAATGCTTAGAAGGATTAGTGAAATAATTTCTTTTTCGAGGCCTATTGTTCAATAATTTATTATTTTCAATTACTCATTTTTAATGACTAAAGTATGGCCTTTTGATAGAGAATAATGATTATAGTATATCCTTTTGATAGAGAATAATGATTTTATTATAGCCTTTTAATTTATAATGATTGAAATATGCATTTTTTCATCCAATTCTCAAACATGAGCAGCCCAAATTAAATTTTAAAGAATTAAAGAAAAGAAGCAATATATATATATATATATATATATGTATATACAGTTAAGCACAATATTCATAAAATAAATATATAATGCATGATCCTATACTTTTCAAAAAATAAATATAACATAAAAAATTATCTTTATAGAACATTATTTTTAATTATTATGAGACCAACAACTAAATGTCACTAATAATTAGTTTGAAAAGATTATATTCTCAAATTTTAATTGAGGATTTTAATTAATATTAGACTTTTTTGGAGATAAACAACCAAACGTCATTAACAGTTAGTTTGAAAAGATTATATTTTCAAATTCTAATTTCTGATTTTATTTTCTATTAGATTTTTTATAGATCAACAACTAAATGTTATTAATAGTTTGTTCTCAAATTGTAATTGCTGATTTTAATTAATATTAGATTTTTTGGAGATCAATAACTAAAAGTTAGTAATAGTTAGTTTGAAAATATTATAACTACAACAAAATTGACCATAAGTAACACTCCAAAAGTGTTGCCTTAGGTTGTAAAAGTGTTACCTTAGATTTTATGTAACACTTTTTTGACCTTACACTAGGGGTGTGTTACATTAGCCTAATGTAACAGATTTTTTAGCCTAATGTAACATTTTTTGATAATGTTGCCATAGGTATGTGTCTAGTGTACCATTTTCAAGAAAAATTTAGGTAACAATTGGATGAGATCTATTGTAACGGTTTTGGACCTCATGTAACGGTTTGATTAAGGATCATATTCAACTATTTTCCTTCCTAATGTAATACTTTTATAAGTCTTAAGTAACGGTCTTATGAGACCTAGTGTAACAATTTTTCAATGATATATAGTCATTTATATGAAAGCCATATTAGGTGAAAGATTGACTAGTGCAACATTTACGAGCTCAATGCAAGCATTTTGTTGTAGAGTTAATGTGTTGTATCCATCTTGATAAAGTGTCCAACTTCCAAATGCAAAGAGAATGTATCTTTAAAATACACAATAATAATTTATATCCATAAATGAAAAGATCCAAAATGAGACATATGTCACATTTACAATGAGAATCAATGTGCATAAAGAGTAAGTCTCCACAACGTAAACTAGCAAAACCCCGTGCGATACACGGCTGCTATATGTATTTGTACTTGTTGGATGTATTAGATTGTTGATGAATATATATAATATATGTGTAATCCCATGTAATAAATCCAAAATTTATTTAAAGCATATTTTTTACGTTTGACTTAATCCTTACTTTTATTGATCTATAGAAATTTAAGTAATTTATATGATACAAGATGAATATAGTATTATTAATAGATAGTTTATATTAATAATAATATAGATAATATTAGGCAATTAAGATAAAATTAGTATTAGTATTAGTTATACCCCTTTCCTTCTATAAATAGGGGGGTAAGGTTGTATGAGAAGGCATGTTGAATGAAATGAATTATCTTTCTTTCTCCTCTTTCTCTCTCTTCTATCTCCTCTCTCTCGGTTCTCTCCTCTTCTTCTACCTCTAACCCTAATTTCTCTTCTCTATCTTCCTAATCTCTATCTTCTTTCTTCCCCAAATTCTATAATTCCTAAATTTATGGGATTTTAGGCTTATTGATCTAAAATCCCTGTAACACTGGTATCAGAGCTTCGACCCTCTCGACTATGGGATCGAATTGGAGTTCAAAAAAAAAAAAAAAAAAAATTATCATCATCATCGCCTCCTCACCACTGCCACCATAATTCATCATCACCATCTCTCATCATCAACCACCATCACCCAGGTCGTGATCAACCACACGATCATCATCGATCATCACAAGCAGCTGGTAGCCTCGAGCATGTCTCATCAAGTGGTTAACAACTGTTTTTTCAAGCCCGCACATCAGGTGTTCGACAAAATGCCTGAACCAATGCAAGCCTCTATGGATGCTGAAATTAGGCGAGTAGAGGACAAGCTTGATCAATCCATAGCTGCGGTCCGGGATGAAATTAAAGCTGCTTTTGGGGCGATAGCTGCGCAGATGAAGGAGCTGAGTGATCATGTGACAGCTATGTCCATTCAGGTGCCACTGCCAGAGGTTGAACAGCCCAAGAATCAGACAAAATCGGAGACAGCCCTCGGGTCCACGGTGGTGATAGAGGAGAAAAGCTCACCGGCGCCATCAGATCTGACCGTGGTGGCACCAGACACGTCGAGGTCGGGCCTGACCGAGAGATGGGAACCTCAGACTCTAAGCAAGGACTCCGGCAGTGGAAATGACAAAATCGAAGAAGAGGCTGGCCGGGAAGATGTTGATGACCACCAAGACGAAGAATCCCGTGGCGTTGAGCAAAAAACGATCGAAAAGGAGGTCAGTGAGGTCGTCGACAATGGGAACGACCGCCGGATGAACTACGACCCCAAGCCGGAAGAAATGGAGGAGGACATCATCAACAACTACCAACTCGATTAGGATCACAACTCGCCGCCAGTTTACCGTGTCCGCCGCCGTCGCTGTAGCCACTGTCGCCAGAGTATCATCGGAACCTGAACCCCAGCAGTGGACGAAGTTAGGGTTAGGGTTTCAAAGGTGTTTGGGGTGGCGGCTGAGAGAAAGAAGAAGGAGGATATGGGTTTGGGATTTGGTTTTTACCATTTTGTCCCCATGTTGTATTTAAATATTTTAGCAATTGTAATTTTTATATTTGATCCCGGAGGGTTACTAATTCGGGTATCAATACCTAGATCCTTGAGGACAAGGATCTTTATAAGGGGGGAGTATTGATACAGGATGAATATAGTATTATTAATAGATAGTTTATATTAATAATAATATAGATAATATTAGGCAATTAAGATAAAATTAGTATTAGTATTAGTTATACCCCTTCCCTTCTATAAATAGGGGGTAAGGTTGTATGAGAAGGCATGTTGAATGAAATGAATTATGTTTCTCTCTCTTCTCTCTCCTCTCTCTCGGTTCTCTCTTCTTCTTCTACCTCTAACCCAAATTTCTCTTCTCTATCTTCCTAATCTCTATCTTCTTTCTCCCCCAAATTCTATAATTCCTAAATTTATGGGATTTTAGACTTATTGATCTAAAATCCCCGTAATATTATATAAACATCCAATGAAATATTGAGTTGTTGAAATTCAAAAGGTGTGCATGTACTATCTCTTGGTAAGAACAAGCACCCATAGGCCTTAATTAATAAGTATCAAGGAAACTAACAACTAAACATAACAGAATAAAAATCACCTAATGGTACCAGTTGGGATATTGAAATAGATTGCAAATGAAGTTCCATTAATGTCATCAAAACAAAAAATGTAAAATGCAATTTTGATTGGAAAACAACTCCGGCCATATCAACCCTTCAATTACAATACAAACATTTGTTTGAGACGCATATAAAATATAACGATTATTTTAAAACATTGTTTATAGTTGTCATTCAAAATTTCTAATTTGATTTATGTTATAAAAATATTCCTCCTCCCAATGCATTCATATGATGAGTTCAGCCATCTAGTTTCTCGTTTCGTCCTCCCATTGTGGAGCTTCGGTGTAGAAAATTCATGTTCTGTCTATGTATTCTTTTAGATATTTCTCCAATTGGTTTCTAACAAAATTCTACAAATTGTAATAGTTAGTTACTTTTGTATGTTTCATAGGTGTAATTTTTTTTCCTTAGAGCACCTAATGAAATAATTAATTTTTCATTAAAAAAATTTCGAAATTCATAACTACATAAAATATGTTAAAAAAACTAGTGGTTACAATATCCTATAATAGTTACAATTCTAAAATCTTTCCAAATTCTAAATAATGTCCTAAAATTTTCTTTCCCAAGTACAATAATTATAATTTTAAAAGACTATATTGAATGAAAAAAGAATTAATTTTATTTTTACATAAGAAAAAATAATTTTTATGCAAGGAATAAACACCACCCATACAAAAATTTAGAATTAATTATTTTCTTTATATTTTTGTATATTATTTTTTTGCTTCACTTCTTAGAAATGACTTTCATATTTTTTTTCATACATAAATATATCAAAGAAAATAAAATATAAAAAATTAAAAGTACCGAGAAACTAATGAAATAATTAATTTTCTTTTAAAATAATTTGAAAATTTATAACTACATAAAACATGCTAAAAGAACTATTGGTTACAGTATCCTATAATTGTTACAATTTGTTCAAATCTTTTCCAAATTCAAAAATGTTGTTTAATGTCCTAAATTTTTCTCCCCCCAAGTACAATGTTTGTAATTTTAAAGGACTATTTTGCATAGAAAAAGAATTAATTTTGTTTTTATGCATGGAAAAATATTTTTATTGACTATTTTTATGTAAGGAATAAAGACTACACATACATAAACCTAGAATTAATTTTTTACTTTACATTTTTTAATATTTACCTCACATAAATGACTTTCATAATCTTTCATACTTAAATTTATAAAATAAAGTAAAACATAAAAATAAAAAACCCAAAAAGTAATAAAATAATTAATTTTCTTTTTGAAAAATCAAAAATTTATAACTACATAAACACATGCCAAAAAAACTATTAGTTACAATGTCCTATAAAGGTTACGCTTGCAAAATCTATCAAAGTTTAAATCTTTCCAAATTCTAAAATGTTGTAGAATATCATAAATTTTTCTCCCCAAAAGTACAATGGTTATAATTTTAAAGAACAATTTTGTATGGAAAAAGAATTAATTTTATTTTTATAGCTGTTTTTATGTAAGGAATAAACACCACCCAGACAAAAATCTAGGATTAATTTTTCATATAAATTTTTTTCCTTCACTTCACATAAATACATAAACTTAAATAAAATAAAATATAAACATATAAAACAAAATAATAAAAAATAATTTTTAAAAAAACCAAAAAAGTAATAAAATAATTAATTTTCTTTGAAAAATTCCAAAATTCATAAATACATGAAATTAATTTTTTTTAAAAAATTGACATTCTATCTAAAGTAAAAAACTATTCACATTCTTTAGTCCAATGAAATATTCAAAAAAAGTTTTTATATCCTTTCATACATAACTATATAAATATAAAAATAAAAATTACCAAAAAAGTAATGAAATAATTGAATTTCCTTTAAAAAAAATTCTGAAATTCATAATTATATAAAACATATTAAAAAAATATTGGTTACAATATTCTAAAATGGTTACAATTCTAAAATCTTTCCAAATTCTCAATGTTGTATAATGTCCTGAATCTTTCTTTCACAAAGTACAATTATTATAATTTTAAGGTACTGTATTGTTTGAAAAAATAATTAATTAATTTTTTATGTAAGGAAAAATAATTTTTATGACTATTTTTATGTAAGGAATAACACCACCCATAAAAAAAAAAAAAATCAAGACTTAATTTTTTTTCTATTATATTTTTTAATATCATTTTTTTCTTAGCTTCCTAGAAATAACTTTCATATCCTTTCATACAAAAATACATAAAAGGAAAAAAAATTAAAAAATTAAAAAAACCAAAAAAGTAATAAAATTATTAGTTTTCTTTTAAAATAATTTGAAAACTCATAACTACATAAAATATGCTAAAAAAAACTATTAACTACAATATTCTATAATGGTTATAATTTTAAAATCTTTCCAAGTTCAAATTTTTTCAAATTCAAAAATATTGTATAATATCATAAATTTATCTCCCCAAAGTATAATGTGTATAATTTTAAAAAACTATTTTGTATGGAGAAAGAATTGATTTTGTTTTTTGTAAGGAAAAAATATTTTTAAGTAAGAAATAAACACCATCCATACAAAAATACATAATAAATTTTTTTCCTTAATAGTTTTTCATATTAAATTTTTTTTTCGTTCGCTTCACATAAATGACTTTCATATCCTTTCATACATAAATAAATAAAATATGAAAATTTAAAATACCAAATAAGTAACAAAATTATTAATTTTCTTTTAAAATAATTTAAAAATTCATAACTAATAAAACATGCTAAAAAACAATTTTTTATAATATCCTATAATGGTTACAATTTTAAATATTTCTAGGTTCAAATATTTTCAAAGTCATAAATATTAAATAATGTCCTCAATTTTTTTTCCTAAAGGACAATTTTTACAACTTGCAGGACTATTTATATAATTAATTTTGTTTTTAGTGAGGAAAAATATTTTTTATTACTATTTTTATGTAAGGAATAAACATCATCCATACAAAAATCTTGAATTAATTTTTTCCTTTATATTTTTTCGTATTACTTTTTCTATCACTTTACAGAAATTACTATATTGTCCTTTTTTTCATAATTATATTTTCTCAATTTTTTTTTCTTCCCTTCACCTCATAATGTTTTATTTTCAAATATCGTATAATATCCTAAAATGTCGTATAATGTCCTAAATTTTGTTTTCAATGTACAATAGGTACAATTTTAAAGGATAATTTCTCTTTTTTTTCCTCTGAAATTATATTTTTTTTACATATACTAGTTTTTTTTCCCTAACTTCACATTGTTTTTCTTTCTAAATGTCCTATATTATGCTATACTTTTCATAAAATATTCTATAGTGTCCTTAATTTTTCTCCCAAAGTTCCTTTTTTTTTCCCCTATAATCCTGTATCCTCAGAAATATTTATCAAATACTATAAAAAATAATACGCACGAAAAAGATAAACTGATAACCTTGTAGGAGATGTCGTTTATGCCGAATGGCCTGCTAAATGCTGCAAGTTATGTGGTAATCACTCTCTTCCTCGTTTTGATGATGAGTGACAATGAAAGCAATGAGGTTTTTGTGATTATATTTGTGCAAATTTTTTTTAAAAAAAAACCCAATAGTAGCTTTTGAGTTTCTAAAATGAGGGTATATTGTTTTATTGCAATAGTTTTGGAATTTAATATTTTGTGAAAAAACATAATAATAGATTTTAATTTTTGAAATGTGGTTTTAATGGTTTATTGCAATAATTTTGGTATTTATTCATTAAATTTTATTTACAAATCAATTATTATTATTAATTATACTAATATATTAATATATATATACTAATAAGTAAAATAATGTTGAGAAGTCCTAAGCACTGAGTGAAATAATATTGAAAGACCCTTTGTAATAATTTTTTAAAAAACTTAAATAAATGTTAATTGGTTTAAAAGAAAATTAATTTTTTGTAAATATGATTTTTTGAATTTTTTAAAAATGAAATTAATTATTGCATTACATTTGTCATGCCTTGAATATTGTAATACATAGATTGTATATTTTTTAATTCATAGATAATAATAGATTTTAATTTTATTTTAGGTAGTTATTAATTTTAAAATTTTATAATATAGTATTAATTTTGTAAAAGGATATGAAAATTTTTTTTTTTGGGTAATTTTTATTAGTAGTTTTCAATAATTTATTTTATGTGCTTATATTTTATTTTATTTAATGTATTTATTCTAATTCATTTATTATGATTGATGATTCATTGAATTACAGAATGTGAATAGTTTTTTTTTATAATCATTTTTATGTAGTTATGAATTTTTGAAATATTTTAAATAAAATTAATTTTATGTATTTCAAATTTTTATAAAAGGAAATTATTTTTATGTATAATTTATATTTTATATTTATTATTGATTTTTATTATTTTATTTTATGTAAGTTGTTTTTGGTATTTTTGATTATTAGTTTTTTCTTTCTATATTTTATTTTATTTTATTGAATTTATGTATGAAATGATATGAAGGGTTTCTTTTTGTATTTTTTATAAAATTAAAAAAATGTGAATAGTTTCTGACCTTAGATGGTATGTTGCATTTTTTAAAAGAAAATTAATTGATTTATCATTATTTTGATATTTTATATAAGTAGTTATCTTTTTATTATTCTTTTTTTATTGCTTTTTATTTTATTATGTATGGAACAATATGAAATATTTTTTTAGGAGGTTTTTATTTTATTATGTATGGAAGAATATGATATTTTTTTTTTATTATTAGTTATTTTTTATTTTTATTATTATTATTTTTTTATTATTTTTTATTTTATTATACGTGGGAAAATATGAATTTTTTTTCTATTTTTGGTTTTTTTTTCATTAAATTAATGAATGTGAATAGTTTTTTGTTAATGATTGTATTAAACGTCTTGGCAATTTATTTTATCTTTTTTATATATTGAAAAATGGGAGGACACCAATCCTAAAATCTAGATATGAGAAATTGAAGAAGATGAAAAAGAAAATGAATTGTTTGTATAATTAAATTGATGCATTGAAATTGCATAATTAAATTGATACATTAAAATTGCATAATTAAATTAATGCATTAAAATTATATTGAATGTTGTTGTTGTTGTTGTTGTTGTTTTTTTTTTTTTTTTTTCCTTTTCTTTGGAAATTGGATAGATTCCTCTTAAAAATTTAAATATTAGAATTTGTTGCATTTTGGTGAAAGTGGGAACTTCTACTTAACAGTTTAGTATAGACTAGTGTTATCCGTGCGATGCATGGTGGATATTTATATAATTTTATATATTATCATATTGAAATTTGATTAAATTTTATATAAATATAATATTATATACTTTGATTAATTGTATCAATACCTTCCCCGCAAGGTGAGCCTTGTCCTATAGGGTCGAAGGTGGGAAAGCGGAGCTGGAACTCCCATGTGGCGTCCCCAACTGGATGGCAAGACCAATGAACCAGAATCTGAGTGGCTGTGATCCGACGGTGTTTGACAAACCGGCGGTCGAGGATAACTAAAGGCTGAGGCGGAGCAGCAACAGGAGGCTAAACATCAGGAAGAGGAATATTACTAGCTGGAATGGAGAGACACCGCGTCAGGAGGGAGACATGAACGGTGTGGTGGATGGAGGAGTGGGCGGTAAGTCGAGATGGTAGGCCACGGGTCCAACACAGTCCAAAATGCGAAATGGGCCATAAAAGCGCGATGTGAGCATGCGAGAAAGACCAGAAGCTACACTCTACTATCGGTAGGACTGTAGCTTCAACCACATATAATCACTTATCTAGAACTCGCGGTTAACCCGGTGACAATCAACTTGTTGTTTCATCCAATTCTGTGCCCGAAACAAATGATGGCGGCGATGCTGAATAGTTTCTTTACGGGCCATCAACATACGATCCATGGCCTCCATAGTAGACTCTCCCGGAAGGTAGGGTAAGTGCGGCGAAGCCTGGCCATAGAGTAGCTCGAAGGGGATGGCCTGAGTAACAAGCTGAAAGGTAGTATTATTCCACCATTCAGCTAGCGGAAGCCAACGGTGCCACTGATGCCGCCCACCACACAATGTATATAGGTCTCTAAACAGTGGTTGAGGACCTCGGTTTGCTTCTGACTGGGGATGATAAGAGGAAGAGAGGTTGAGATGGGTACCCAACCTTGAGAAGAGCTCGTGCCAGAAAGTGCTAGTAAAAGCAAGGTCACAGTAACTGATGATACTATCCAGAAGACCATGTAATTGGTCCAAGAATAACTGGGCAACCCCAGCCGCGGTATACGGATGAGCCAGCAATAGAAAGTGAGCATACTCTATGAGATGGTCAACAACGACCAGAATCATGGAGTGACCACCCGATAGAGGTAACCCCTTGACATAGTCCATAAATGCTGCTCCAAATGGCTGTAGGGATGGGAAGGGGCTGTAGGAGCCTAATTGGAGCCGATGTTTCATACTTGCTCTGTTGGCAGACTGAGCACTGTCGAATGTATGTATGGAGATTGTGTTGAAGGCGGTGCTAATAGAAAAGAGTGTGGATGCGACGGTATGTGGCCTAAACCCCCCAAGTGACCTCCCTGAGTTGAGTTATGGAGCCATAACAAAATAGAGTGTGGCAGATCAGTGTCGTTACCAACTACCAAGCGGCCGTGGTAGGGTAAATACCCATGTTGCCAAGAGTAGTGAGGATGGGACAAAGGGTTGGCAATCTTGTCTGCAATATCCGCAGCTAGCACTGGATCAGAAGACCATGAGTACCGAAGATAGTCCATAAAGTTAGACAAGATAGTCAATAGAGCCATACAAAGAACCTTAGAACCGGGGAGACGAGAAAAAAAAATCGATAGCTCAGTTATTGAACCCCTTCCTATACACAATATCATAAAGAAAGCCAATCAAACGGGAGAGCCATAAGTGCAAAAGCGAAGTAGCGAGGCACTGCTTGAGGAGAAATTTGAGGCTCTATAGGTCCGCTAGAATAATAAAATGTCATCCCGTGAGGTACTGTTCCCACTTCTCAACAGCAAACATGACAGCAAGCAACTCATGCTCATAGACTGAAAGGCCCTAATGTCGGGGTGCGAGCGTGCAGCTAATATAGGCAAGGCAGTGACCCTTTTGCATGAAAACCGCGTAGTATCCACTACGAAAGTTTTGGAAAAATATGGAAGAGCTAAGGCGGGTGCGAATGTAAGAGCACCTTTGAGGTGCTCACATGCAGTGTCAGCGGCCGGAGTCCAAATAAAATTATCGCTTTTGAAGAGATCGATGAGAGGGCGAGCAAGAATACCATAGTGAGCAATGAATCGACGATAATGTCCCGAAAGACTGAGGAAACGACGGAGCTGCTTCAAGGACATCCGGCTTGGAAAATTTGCCATGGCTGCTATCTTCCAAGAGTTGGCTTCCACCCCGACCCCTATAACAAAATGTCTCAAGTACTTAGTACATCGGGCATCAAATGTGCATTTCTCATGGTTAGCCATGAGGTGATGCGAATGAAGAATACCAATACACACTGGAGATGATCCAAATGAGTGGCCCGCGTTGCACTACATATGAGAATATCGTTGAAAAGGACCAACACAAAGCACCGCAATTAAGGCCAAAACAAGTCATTCATAAGGCTCTGGAATGTGGAAGGGGCGTTAGATATCTCAAATGGCGTGAAGGTAAACTCGTAATGTTAGGAGTGTGTCCGAAAATTCGTCTTGTGAATATCATTGGGAGCCATACGAATTTTCCAATATCCCGATTGCAGATCCAATTTAAAGAAGAACAAAGCCCCACCCAACGCATCGAGAAATTCCTCCACAATCAGTATAGGAAATTTGTCATTGACGGTCATCTTATTGCAAACGCGGTAGTCAACACAAAGTCCCCACGAACTGTCTTTTTTCCTCACTAATACAATGGGTGAAGCAAAAGGCAAGTTGTACTTTCGGATGACCTCGACTTGAAGCATTTCCTTGAGCAAAGTGTCAATAATGTCCTTTTGAAGCAAAGGATAACGGTAGGGTAGGAGGTTAACCAGGTTGCTTCCTTCTTTAAGAGGAATACAGTGATCAAATGATGGTCGAGAAGGAGGAAGAATGGACAAAGGCTGAAACACGTCCTAAAAATCTTGTAAAACTAAAGCAAGCTGTGAATCGAGCTATTCAGGACCCGACTCTACAGTAATGGAGAACAGGGAGGCTGCAGGGTGTTATGTTACTGCAGTAACCAAAGCAGGAGCTAACGCAGGGCAACCAAGCGATACCACAAAAGAAAAAAATGATGCAGACGATGACAACAAGGGTGACAATGTGCTATAGGTCACGGGTTTAACCGGCGAAGTACGAATAGCACGGAGAACATGCTGACGATCATGAAAAGTGAACTCCATAAGCAACTTAGAAAAATCCCATGTCACCTTGCCCAAAGTCTGGAGCCACTGTATGCCCAACACCACATCATAGCCCGAGAGCAAAATAAGGAGCATATCGGAGCAAAAAAAAGCATCCTGAAGCACCTAACCAAAATTACGGCAAATACCGGCACATGAGACTTGTTGCCCATCGGCTAGAGTAACACAGGGATGAATGGTAGTGTCAACAGAGCCAGCCAACAACGGAGCAAGATGAACATCAAGTTATGCGTGCTACCATTGTTTATGAGAATGCTCAAAGAATGAAGGCCACACTGACAGGATGCATGCATAGTTTGACAATGAGTAATACCCTCCAAAGCATGAATCAAAAGGATCCAAAGGAGCATTAGGTTCCAGATTAGGGGACGATAACTCGGATCCCGAATCGTCATCATCAGCCTCAAGCCAAAAAACCCAAGCTCTATTGCGCATAGCGCATTGGTGACCCGGAGAGAAGCGTTCCCAGCAACAAAAGCATAAGTCGTAAGCAGGAAGGTCGTCAAATTCAGTCGATGTCAAGCTCAATTGACCCCAAGGAAGGGGTCTAGCCGTGGTCCTGGGTGCGGGTAACAAGCGAGCGGGTGGTCTAGGGGGTGGGAGGAAGGGTGTCATTCGAGACGGGCCCGATAACGGGAGTACTAGTGTTGTTTTCATTGGGTTCTTACTAGTTATACATTCATATAAGCAAAATTATGCTCTTGTTGCTTAAAAAGCATGGCCGCATCATGTAAAGAACAAGGTCTAAACATATGAACATAACCCGAAATCTCTTCCCGCAATTCACCCATAAGAATGTTAATCTTTTGCTCCTCATTCAATCCACATCGATTCACAAGTGCCTTAAATTTACTCAAGAATTCATCTACACTACTCACTTGTCGAATTCACATCAATTCGGTTAAAGGGCTATTCGCGGTTTCCGCAAATAGAGCTCGAATTTGCGGGGCATAAACCTCCCATGGAATAAAACATCTCGAGGGCATGATTGCTCAAACCAATCATGCCATTCCTTTGCATCAACCTCCATTGCCACACTAGCTAGCATAACATTTAACTCATTCAGAGTTCTATCAAGCACAAAGTATCTTTCACATCGGTTTGTGGTGTTTAGTAGGTGATCGGGAAGATGCTAAACTGAAGCTACTTTTCCAAAAATTATCGAGATCCCCCTTTATTTTCCTTGTCTTTCTTCCTCTACTTCCCTTATTTATAGTGTTTATGTTGGGGTAGGAGTGAGGGGACAAGTGTCTATGCTTCTAAGTTAAGCTTTCTTTCGTTTTATATTAATCTTGTCATAGGGGTGTCTCAAAAGAAGGGAAAATGGATAAGTTTATTTTTTTTTTGTCTTTATTTGGGTGAATTATACTGGTTTTTCTCTTTTTTTGGGCGAATTGTATTGTTTTTCATCCCTACTGGGCGAATTACCTTGATTTTTATCCTTACAGGGCAAATTATGCTGAATTTTCTCCTACTGGGCGAATTATGTTGAATTTGCTCCCATTGGGTGAATTGTGTTGGTTTTTATCCTTACTGGGTGAATTACATTAGTTTTTCTCCTATTGGGCAAATTACGTTGAATTTTATCCTTACTAGACGAATTGCGTTGAATTTTCTCCTACGGGGTGAATTGTGTTGAATTTTCTCTTACTGGGCGAATTGTGTTGTTTTTTATCCCTATTGGGCGAATTACGTTGAATTTTCTCCTACTGGGCGAATTGTGTTGTTTTTTATCTTTACTGGGCAAATTAGGTTGAATTTTGTCCTACTGGATAAATTGTGTTGTTTTTCATCCTTGCTGGGCGAATTGCATTGAATTTTTTCCTACTGTGCGAATTACATTGAATTTTCTCCTACTGGGTGAATTGTGTTATTTTTTATCCCGATTGAGCGAATTAGGTTGAAATTTCTCCTAGTGGGTGAATTACGTTAAATTTTCTCCTATTAGGTGAATTGTATTTTTTTTATCCCTACTAGACGGATTAAGTTGGTTTTTCTCCTACTGGGCGAATTGCGTTAATTTTTTTCTTTTTTTTCCGAATCACAAACATATTAGCCCCCTGCTTTTCGAATGAATTTTTGTCTTTTTTATTTGAAAAGTGTCCATTTGCTGTTGTCTCCTTTTTTTTCCCTATACATACCCTTTTGAATTATGGTAGTTTTTCACTTGCAACTTACTACCCCTTTTCTTCTCTTTTATAAATATCCTTTTAGAGTATAATAATTCCTCTTTTATTGGCAAGCTTCTTACTTGAAATGCTTAAGATGGAAATATTTTCGGAAGACATTTTTGTCTGTAATACTTTCGTGGCTGTTTATTAAGGCCTTAAACTGATGACGTGCAATTTTTCGATTTTGTCGTCAACTTTTCTTACAGGATAGCTTTGTTAAAGATCAATCGATGAATTGTTTCCATGGTCTAGCAGATGGTGTGCTCATCCTAAATGGGTACTGATCTCCTTTTGGTGAACATGTAGATGTGCACTCGTTACATTCGCCTTTTTTTGCCCCTTGTCTTACTCCCGGGTCTTTATATTTTTTGTCGGAGGACAAGGAAATCGTGGGGGTGAGTAACGAACTGATCTTATATCGGGGCATCCCCCTTTATGGGCCTATGGGCTTAGAACCTATCTTCCTTTTTTCTTACCTGAGAAGTTGCGTTATCTAAGTAGAACTCTGCTACACTTTTGTTTCTTCCTCCGAATATTCGCGACGAAGTTGTTTGTAGTCGAAGTTTAGGAATTTTCCATTGGTAAGGATGTCTTTGTCTGGCCGCTTTCTTTCAGATCATAGGGATGTGAATTCGTGGTTTTTGGTTCAGAATATTTTCTTCAATATCCGTCATCCTAGTGTGTAGGGAAATGTAAGTATGACATGTTTTACGGTGACAAATTTCCTTGTAATCTTTTTTATCGAGTTGAGGGTTTACAGTTATACTTTTTCTGGACCTAATCACGGGACAATTCGAGTTTTATGTCTGCATGGGTATGAGGAATGGACTCGCTTGTATGCCTACTGGAGCTCACTTCATCCCTGTGGTGCCCCGGTTTATGCTCGTGGGTTACTTTGTGATTGAAATAGAGATCGAATTTGGTCTGTATAAATATACTTGTTACTTTCTCTATTTAAGCGTGTTGTTGCTCTTTTTGCTTTGACGAGTTTTTGTATATAAGAAGGGTAGGTCATTGTAAGTAATTAACTGTCTAGTACTCAGTCTAGGTTTGTTTGGCAAGCTGTTGCAAGTATATTGTACTATTGTACTTGTATTTTCTTTTGACGAAGGGAAAATAACATTTTGACCGGTGAATATGTCTATGTGTGTGAATGTATGCAGTTAGTGAAATTTTTAATTTTAATTTTTATCTCTTTATCTCTTTGGATTAAGGTAATGACTTTGCTATCTAATATTTGATTTGGCATAACACGTGGTGAAAATCATAAGTTTCATGAACTCATGTGCACTTTTCATTCTTTTTATTTCAAATCAAAAGAAAGAAAAGGGTGGTTTACATGTAATTGTTAGAAAGTTTCATTCTGGTTGCTGTTTGAGTTATTCGTATATCCATAGTGATGAGTGGTTTTGTCATGGAATAATTTTAATTTTTGCACTGGTGGACGTTTAACGTAGCCCTCAGTATACTAAATCATTTATAACTCCAAATTTTTACACTGGTGGACATTTGTCATAGCCTCGAGTATATAAAATCACTTATAACTCCAATTTTTGCACTGGCGGGTGTTATAACGTAGGCCCCCTGTGTATTACATTGCTTATAATTTTAATTTTTGCACCGGTGGGTATTTAACGTAGCCTCCAGTGTATTAAATCATTTATAACTCAATTTTTTAACACTAGTGGGCGTTTGTCATAGCCCCCAATGTATAAAATCACTCATAACTCTAATTTTTTACACTAGTGGGCGTTTGTCATAGCCCTCAGTATATAAAATTACTTATAACTCCAATTTTTGCACTGTTGGTTGTTTAACGTAGCCCCAGGAGTATTAAATTACTTATAATTTTATTTTTACACTGGTGGGCGTTTAACGTAGCCCCCAGTGTATTAAATCATTTATAACTCAAAATTTTGCTTACACCAGTGGGTGTTTGTCATAGCCCTCTGCGTATAAAATCACTTATAACTCCAATTTTTGACACTGGTAGGCATTTGTCATTAGCCCCCAGTGTATAAAATTACTTATAATTTTAATTTTTGTACTGGGGGGTGTTTAACGTAGCGTCCAGTGTATTAAATTATTTATAACTCAAAAATGTTTTTACACTGGTGAGCGTTTGTCGTAGCCCCTAGTGTATAAAATCACTTATAACTCCAATTTTTTACACTGGTGGACATTTGTCGTAGCCCCCAGTGTATAAAATTACTTATAACTCTAATTTTTGCACTGATGGCCTTTATTTAAATTTTATTTTAATCTCTCTTTTTTTTCTCTTTCTTCCCATTTTTCTTTTTCCTCCTTCCCTCTTCACGGCCTCTTCTTCTCTTCTCTATTTTTTTCCTTTTTACTTTCTTCTTCCTTAAGGTTCCTCTTTAGCGGTTGTTAGCTCATTTTTCTCTCATTTTCCACCATTTTCATCGGATTTTAGCATTAGGTATGGTGTTTCCCATATTTTTTTACCTTAATTTCGTATAGGTAGATGGGATTTTGATTGCATGTTAAAAGGAAAGGGGGGTGGGTGGTTGTATTTTTGATGGGTTTTGTGTGGATTGAACTTTAGTTTAAGTTCTAATTTTGATTTTAACTTAGTTTAACAGAAATTTCATGGAGAAACGTATCCTTTGGGTATATTGTAGTTTTAAAAGCTACACCTATTTTTCTCTTATCATGCTAGTTTATTGACACCAATGCCTAGGTTTATATGACCCTAGTTAACACGTAACTTGTCATTTTCTCCGTGAGTCATACCGTAGCATGTGCCCTATCATGTTTTTTTGTGCATGTTAACAACTTTAGTTTACATGATTTTGACTGTAATTTATCATTTTTCCTCCTTTGTAACACGTGCCCTTCATGATGACTTGCGAATGTTAACAATTTTAGTTTGTATGACCTTGATTATAACTTATCCTTTTGCCACATTTGTAACATGTGCCCTTCTGTGTTGACTAAGGATGTTAACAATTTTCAGTTTACTTGACCTTGATTGTAACTTATCATTTTGCATCATTTGTAACATGTGCTGTATAAACACCATAATTATGTTTGTGGTGTTTAGTAGGTAATTGGAAAGAAGCTAACCTCAAGCTACTTTTTAACAATTATCAAGATCTCCTTTTCCCCTTTGTTTTTTGTGTCTTTCTTTCTTCCTCTACTCCTTTATTTATAGTGTTTATGCTGGAGTAGGGGTGAGGGGACAAGTGTCCTTGCATCTAAGTTAAGCTTTCTTTGGTTTTATATTAATCTTGTCTTAGGAGTGTCTCAAAAGAATAGAAAGTGAATAAGTTTATAATGTTTTGTCTTTGTTTGGGTGAATTATACTGGTTTTTCTCTTTTTGGGCGAATTGTATTGTTTTGTATCCCAACTAGGCAAATTATGTTGAATTTTCTCCCAATAGCTGAATTGTATTTTTTTTTTATACCTATTGGGTGAATTATGTTGGTTTTTCTCCCACTGGGCAAATTATGTTGAATTTTATCCCAACTGGGCGAATTGTGTTGTTTTTTTTTCCTACTGGGCGAATTGCGTTGTATTTTCTCCTACTTGGCGAATTGTGTTGAATTTTCTCGAACTGGGTGAGTTGTGTTGTTTTTTATCCCTGCTTGGCGAATTATGTTGAATTTTCTCCTATTGGGCAAATTACGTTGAATTTTCTCCTACTGGGCGAATTGTGTTATTTTTTCTCCTACTGGGCGAATTACGTCAATTTTTGGCTTTTTTTTTTTTTAATCACAAACATATTAGCCCTCGACTTTCCAAATGAATTTTTGTCATTTTCATTTGGAAAGTGTCCATTTGTTGTTGTCTCCTTTTTTTTTTTTTTTTTCTATAAATACCCTTTTGAAGTATGATAGTTTTTCTCTTACTTGTAACTTACTACCCCTTTTCTTCTCTTTTGTAAATATCTTTTTAGAGTGTAATAATTCCTCTTCTTATTTGCAATCTTTTTACTTGAAATGCTTAAGATGGAAATACTTCTGGAAAACATTTTGTCTCTAATACTATCGTGGCTGTCCATTAAGGCCTTAAACCGATGCCGTGCAATTTCCCGATTTTGTCGTCGACTTTTCTTACGGGGTAGCTTTGTTATAGATCAATCTATGAACTGTTTGCGGTGTCCAACAGATGGTGTGCTCATCCTAAATCGGTATCGATCTCCTTTTGGTGACCTCCTATGAAGCTATTCCACCTCGTGACAAAGGTCTTCCTGCTGCTTGAAAGACGCACTTCAAAAGGCTTGAAGTTCTTCCTGAAGGCCCTGACAGCGGGCCGTGGCGTTTATGCAAGATAGGGCCACCTGAGTCAGATAACCAAAAACGCCCAAATGCTGCAAAAAATGAACCACGCAAACACACATGACATAGGTAATGATATGAAAAAAGAGAGAAGAAAAGGAGTAAAGTAAGTGAACACAAATTATCACCTCTAGCACAGCAAAGGAACCTCGAGAAGGAATGGTCCTGTGAGGTAAGAGCTCTTTAAAGGCTCTAGCCAATTATTCAAAATCTACTATAGGACAAGGGGAGGCAGAAGTATCCCTCCCGCAAGTTGAGGTCTCCGCCGTAGAAAAATCCCTCATAGGAGGTGTAGAGGGAGGTGGTGGCAAATGAATAACAGCAGGTGCATCCAGTATAGCCAGATTTTGTATTGACTCAGAAAGCGCTCAAACGTTCCTCCCTTCAAAGGACGGGTCTAACTAAGTAGACCGACCCTGAGGAGGTAGCTGCGAGATATTGCTGCATACACAACGGTGGGCAGGGCCTTCACTCTTAAAAACCTGCTGTGCAACGAGAACAGAAAGACCCTCAGGAGGAGATTGCATTGAGGGCTCAACAGAGGCGTCCATGTTGGTATGCTCTGAGCCATCTTGAGTAGAATCTAAAAACAAATAATGGATGGTCTAATCTATCCACTTCCTCAGCTGCATTTGAAAGGTAAATAGAATTATGAGTCAGAAATTATAAATGCTAACCACCACACAAGGAAAATAAAATGACCTAATATATAATGTCAAAATTTTGAGGTACATATAGCTGGAAAGGGTCTCTCACTAAACCCAGCCCTCGCAAGCACTATGTTTTTCTTAAGAAGCGCACGAGTAACTACAAAATGATCCCTGTCAGAATTCCCTCCAGAATAATTAATGATCGCCCAATCTTCTAGAGCCAATTCTTCCAGGCGTGGCCTAGGAGCGCAAGTTAGTTTATGCCACACCACAGGGTACCTAGGAAAAGTAGGTGGTCGAACCCATATCAATTTATTCAACCAAATTTTAAGATTGGAAGGGTTATTCTCAGTAAAATAATAACCCCCGCGAATTTCAAAAGAAAAGGTACTTCACTTATTTTTAACTTTAAACAGGTAGTCAAAAGCCACATTAAAAGTTACGACAGTAGAAGTAAGATCAGACGTAGGGCTAGAGGTGGAGGGTCGGTTATTAGCCTGATCCCTTCCACTCGTACTTCGAGTCCTACTTCTACCCTGAGCCATTTTTTAATTTGCACTAAAATTACCTTAATAAGTATAACAGAAATCAAAAAATACGTATACATGAGCGAATAGAGACAATGCTCCTCCTTCTGGACACATAAAAAGGTATAGGCGCTGCGGTAACTGCTTCTTGATTCATACGAGATAAAATATCCTCTAGCCTACCAGGAACCGCGGGATTACTTAGAAAATGCCAATAGTAGGAGGAACTACAGCTATTGGCACGCGAACTCATTTTTATAAACAAAAGCCTCCTAAGCCATAGTAGGAAAAATTGCGTCTTTATTTAGTACAAATAGGGGAAAATGATAAGTTACAATCAAGGTCATGTAAACTAAGATTATTAACATCTGCAAGTCAACATAAAAGGGCACATGTTACAATTGTGGCAAAATGATAAGTTACAATCAAGGTCATGTAAACTAAAATTGTTAACATCCATTAGTGAACACATAAGGGCACATGTTACAAATGGGGCAAAATGAGAAGTTATAATCAAGGTCATACAAAGTAAAATTGTTAACATCCGTAAGTCAACACAAAATGGCACATGTTACAAATGTAGCAAAATGATAAGTTATAATCAAGGTCATAAAAACTAAAATTGTCAACATTCGCAAGTCGACACAAAATGGCACGCGTTACAAAGGAGGAAAAATGATAAATTACAGTCAAGATCAAGCAAACTAAAGTTGTTAACATTCAAAAAACAACATGATAGGGCACACGCTACATTATGACGCGCGGAGAAAATGACAAGTTACGTGTTAACTAGGGTCATATAAACGAAGGCATTGGTGTCAATAAACTAGCATGATAAGAGAGAAACGGGTGCAGCTTATAAAACAACAATATACCCAAAGGATAAGTTTCTCCAGGAAATTTCAGTTAAACTAAGTTAAAATCAAAGTTAGAACATAAACTAAAGTTCAATCCATACAAAACCTATCAAAAATTGCAACAAACCAACCCACCCACCCCACTCCCTCCTTTCCTCATCCCCCCCCCCCCCCCCCCCCCCCAATTCAACATGCAATCAAAATCCCATCTACCCATATGAAATTAAGGTAAAAAAAAAAGATGAGAAACACCATATTTGACGCTAAAATCAGATGAAAACTGTGGAAAATGAGAGAAAAACGAACTAACAACCGCTGAAGAAGAACCTTGTGGAAGAAGAAAGTAAAAAGGGAAAAAAGAGAAGAGAAGAAGAGATGGTGACGAGAGGAGGAAAAAGAAAAATGGGAAGGGAGAAAAAAAAGAGAGATAAAACTAAAATTTAAATAATGGCCACCAATGGAAAAATTGGAGCTATTAGTAATTTTATACACTGGAGGCTACGACAAACGTCCAATAGTATAAAATATTGGAGTTATAAGTGATTTTATACACTGGGGGCTACAGTGAATGGCCACCGGTGTAAACAAATTTTTGAGTTATAAATGATTTAATACACTGGGGGCTACGTTAAAAGCCCACCGGTGCAAAAATCAAAATTATAATTAATTTAATGCACTAGGGACTACGTTAAACACCCACTAGTGAAAAAATTGGAGTTATAAGTAAGATTATACACCGAGGGCTACAACAAACGCCCACCATTGTAAAAAATTGGAGTTATAAGTGATTTTATACGCTGAGCTCTACGATAAACGCCAACTAGTGTAAAACATTTGAAGTTATAAATGATTTAGTACACTCGGGGCTACGTTATAGCCCACCAGTGCAAAAATTAAAATTATAAGTAATTTAGTATATTGAGGGGCTACGTTAAACACCCACCAGTACAAAAATTGGAGTTATAAGTGATTTTGTACACTAAGGGCTACGACAAACGCCCACCAGTGTAAAACATTTTGGAGTTATAAATGATTTAGTACAATGGGGGCTATGTTAAACGCCCACTAGTTCAAAAATTAAAATTATAAGTAATTTTATACATCAGGGGCTACGTTAACCGCCCACCAGTGTAAAAAATTTAAGTTGTGAACGATTTATTATATTGTGGGTTACGCTAAACGCCCATCAAAACAAAAAGTAAAATGATAGGGCAATTGACATGCTAAAATTTATTCGAGATCCATGATAAAGCCACTCATCACTATAGATATACGAATAACTCAAACAGCAACAAGAAAGAAACTTGCCAACAATTATATGCAAACCACCCCTTTTCTTTCTTTTAATTTGAAATAAAAAGAATGACAAGTGCACATGAGTTCGTGAAACTTATTATTTCCACCACGTGTTATGCAAAATCAAATATTAGATAACAAAGTCATTACTTTAACTGAGAAAGATAATAAATTTTAAAAAGTTCACTAACTACATATATCCATACGCACAGACATATTCACAAGTCAAAACATTATTTTCCCTTCATCAAAAGAAAATACAAGTACAATAGTACAATATACTTGCAATAGCTCACCAAACAAACCAAGACCGAGTACTAGACAATTAATTACTTACAATGACCTATCCTTCTTATATACAAAAATTCGTCAAAGCAAAAAGGGCAACAACACGCTAAAATTAAGAAAGTACAAAGTATATTTATACAGATCAAGTTCGATCTCTATTTCAATCACAAAGTAACCCACGAGCATAAACTAGGGAACCACAGGGATGAAGTGTGCTCAAGCAGGCGTACAGGTGCGCCCATTCCCCATACCCATGCGGACATATAACTCGAAGTGTCTGGTGATGAGGTCCAGAAAAAGCATAACAGTAAACCTTAAACTCAGTAGAAAAGATTACAAGAAAATTTGTCACTGTAAAACCTGTCTCGCTTACATTTCCCTGCACACTAGGATAACGGATATTGAAGAAAATATTCTGAACCAAAAACCACGAATTCACATCCCTACATATTTGTGATGAATTTGGTTAGTTTGTGTATTTATCACTTTGGAGTTCTGTATGAGATGGAGTTCATTAGGATGAGCTGAACTCCAATTCTATCTGCACACTCGACTTGATATTCCCTACAAGATCAAATGAAATAGTATCAATATTACGTTGGGGACCCCTTCGATGCTCAAGATAGTATCAATATTATGAAATAGTAAATAAGGGATAAGTAATAAATAGACATAATAGATATAAAATACTTAGTCTAAGAGGAGTATAGCGTTTGAATGATTTTTGCTTCGGAGAGGTGATCGTAGGAATGGGTGCCCTCGAAGGAGGCATGTAGCCCCCTTTTTATGGAGGAAGGATGTTTTTGGATGAGCATTACTTTTTGGATAAGTATCACTTTTTAGCTAAGCATGGTTGATTCTATCCTTTATTTACTTATGTGATAAGTAGGTTAACGTAGGCAAATTACGTTGAGCTGAACCTAGTGGGCGAATTAAGTTGTTTTACTTCTGGGTGAATTGCGTTGTACTTCTGTTAAGCGAATTATGTTCTATTTTGCCTCTACTAGACGAATTGTGTTGATTTTGTCCCTACTGGGCGAATTTGCCTCTACTGGGCGAATTGTGTTGTTTTAAATTTTTCTCAAAATAATTGTGTATGTAACCCACTTGCCCATCTACAGTAGCAAGCTGCTCTGTTATAGTTTACTAACATTTTTGTCCCCCAACTTCGTGAGCGAACCTCAGTTATTCCAAGTTCAGTCACGAAGTAAGAAATCTGTTTTGGCCCTTCATAATTGTCATTTGTATGTATTTTGTTTTTTTACTCGAAATTAATAGAGCGCATGATCTGACTAAGATGTGTAACGATGTATTTGACACTGAATAGGATGTTTAAGCCGTTGTGACTTGTAACAAGGCGCATGACCCATCATGAAATTTAATAGGGTGTTTAGCGTAATCGTGGGTATTAGTAGAACGTTTTATGTCGTAACTCTTATTTGTGTAAGAATGTTTAGAAAAGTCGGGCCTTTTAAAGTCTTTTCGAAATTTAGAGTACTCGAGCATTTTGCCTCTTTATATCAGTGAGAGTTCATGGCGATTCATGCTCTCTGTGATAAACATGTAAGGATATGATTAGTTACTTGGTATATTTGCATTTGGTTCGTAATATCCACAAAGCGATGAACGTGGTGAATCTAGCTCATGTTACTTTGATGGGCAAAGACACTTCTGGCTAGAGCTAGGGGTGTTTGAATTCATATACTTGGTCGGTATACCAGTGATAGGTGTAGCCTGTTTAAATGAGATTAAAGTGAAAAATACATTGCGTTGTTCGTTTATTACTCGAGTAAACAGTATGTAATATACCGTATTGTAGTTAATGTGATGAGTATGTTCCTGAGGAGTGCTGCACCCATTGTGGGTGATTGCACCAGGGCGGACCATGGCGAGGGCACCCATTGCGTGTGATTGCACCAGGGCGAACCATGGTGAGGAGTGTTGCACCCTTTGCGGATGATTGCACTAGGGCGGACTATGGTGAGGAGTGTTGCGCCCGTTGCAGGTAATTGCACCAGGGTGGACCATGGTGATAAATGTTGCACCTGTTACGGGTAATTACACCAGGGTGGGCCATGGTGAGGAGTGTTGCACCCATTGTAAGTGATTGCACCAGAGCGGGCCATGGTGAGGAGTGTTGCATTCGTTGCGGGTGATTGGTGGACCATGGTGAGGAGTGTGCACCCATTGTAGGTGATTACACCAGGGTGGACCATGATGAAGTGTTGTGCACCTGTTGCGGGTGATTGTACCAAGGTGGACCATGGTGGCACGTACTTACTTGGTGAATGTTAATTGTCATATATAGAATATCTAGATAAAGTCAAGGCAGCAAGTATAATCGAAATAGTAAAACCACATAGGGTAGTATTCTTGTTTGATGGTGAGCATATTGAGAACATATACCAAAGTAAAGGCAGGGTGCTAGAATTCACACACCTTGAGGGCTGTTACCTGCCAAGCAAAAATTGAATCAAGCCTACGGTATATCATTCTCAAATGATGTCTTTGGTGGGCGTTGGTTTACCTCTGTCATTCAATCTACGCACTGATGAACTTAGTATGTCTCCTGTTTAATGGTTGGAATTAAACAATTGCACTAATAGTGATTAGTAGTATTCATACAATACAATCTGTCCCTGAATATTACCCGAAGATTGTGATTCATCATATAGACTATTGCTAACTTTTGAAGCATTTATGTTTAATGAGCGGCTTAGTAACGACCGGCCCTTAATATCTTCTTGTCATGACACTTACTACTAAAAAGCACTTATTGCTAAATTGAATAGCCTACGGTAAGAGTTTAAAGTAGACTGTAAGAAAGTCCAAGACCATCTTGAAGCAGGTCATTACAGATATTGAACTAGTTTATCTCATTCCTAGCCTTTTGTTTAGACTGCCACACTCCGAAGGGCTTCTTACTATGGAGTTATCATTTATGTTCATGCGTTACTAACTTGTAAGTCTTCTTCTTGAGTGGGTGGTCAATAAGTGCCTAGAGTTAGGTAGATAAAAGTGAGCTCTTTCATTGTTTTTCTTAAGTTATTGGCCACCAGCAGTGCCCAACTAACAGAAAGTTAACTGAGGTGTGGGTTATTCAGGCATCGTAGAAGGTGCGGCCCATGTTGGACCTTCCTACTAGAAATATTTTATCGGGCTGTGATGAGGCACCGAGTTCTGTAATCGCAGTTTGATTCCTTATGGGTAATAAAGCCTTACAGATATGTCATGTTTTGAACAACGTGGTTTGGAGGTAATTGTGAAGCTTCCTAATTTTGAAGTAGTTTACCCTTTGTGATGGAGGTAACGCCTAGCCTGTGACTTGGGGGTGAAGTCCCATAGTCGTGAAAAATGATTTGCACCATCAAGGTGAAAAAGCTAAAGTTGAGAATCGAGACAAAGTCATTTAATCCTAAAATGATTTGTATCACTTAAGATAAGGAAATGGATGAGGTGAAGTCTCCCATTATGAAAGTGATTTGTCCCTAAAATAAGAGAACAACCAAGGTGAAGTCCCCTAGTCTTAAAATGATTTATACCGTCATACTAAAGAAATACCTTAGGCGAAGTCCTCTTGCCTAAAAGTGATTTGCGGTGCTAAGATGAGAAAACCCGAGTTATTAATTAGGGCATAGTTCCCCCCAGTCCTAAGATGATTTGCACTATCATTGAAATGAAATTTGGGCTGTGAATAGGGACAAAGTTTCCACAGCCCTAAATTGATTTGCACCACCGTTGAAATGAAGTTTGGATTATGAACAGGGATGGAGTCTCCCAGTCATTAAAAGATTTGTACCACCATTGAAATGAACTTCGGACTGTGAACAGGGACGAAGCCCCCAGTCCTAAAAGGATTTGTACCACTGCTAAAATGAAGTTCAGACAGTGAACAGGGACGAAGTCCCCCAGTCCTACTAAACACCATAAACATAACTGCCCAATTATGTTTGTGGTGTTTAGTTGGTGACTGAAAAGAAGCTAAACTCAAGCTACTTTTTAAAAATTATGGAGATCCCCTTTCCCCTTTGTTTTTCTACTTGCATGACATTGTTCTCTTGTATGGTCGTAGAATTGATGGTGGTCGCACGACTTTGACTTGGCTTGTGGATTGATGCGTGCTTTTGACCCATAAGACATTCTTTTAAAAGGGAAAGGTCGATGTGCATTTCCCTGTATCTCATAAGCAAAATGTACTATAAGTCTTTGTACCTGCACTCTTGGTTTCAGTATTGTCTCTGGTGCTCTTGGCTTTGTTAAGTCAGATGCTTCTGACTTCTCGCGTTGCTTTCCGGTGATTCCTAGTCGCATTCTTCCTACTGTGGTCATAACATCTTTGGCCGATGTATATTTCTTGGCTTTACTCCATAGCTCGTCTATGGTTTTTGGTTGTTTTTTATCTAAGAAGAATTTAAAGTTTGAATATTTTAGTCCGCTGGTAAAGGTGCCAATGGCATTTTCATCAGCTAATCCTGGTATATCTATCATTTCTCTAGTGAATCGCACTAACGTAGTCTCTTAAAGTTTTGGACTCTTTTTGCTGCAACTGCATCAACTGTGCAGCTGTCTTTCTTCTTCTCTTATTGCTTACAAAGTGCTTAGAGAAGCGCTCCGCTAACTGTGAACAACCGTCGATTGAACCAGGAGGTAGGGAAGAAAACCAAGATTAGGCCACTGCCTTCGGTCATTCCAAGTTCGGCCATGGAGTGGATCACACGTCAATCCTTAGTGTGATGTGCTAGCGTACAATGTTTGCCCTTGTGATGGGAATTTCGAACGTTATGCCCTGGCTTTTCGTAATTTCCACTCTTGTGTTGGACGCATAATCTTAAAAATGCGTGCTGATGAATATAATGTTTTGCTTTTTTGTAATTGCTATTCATGTGTATTAACAGGGCGTAAGACCAAAGTAAGATGTGTATCAAGGTTTTTGTCAGTTAACCGAATGTTTAAGCCGTTTCGACTCGTAACTGGGCGCAGGGCCCATCATAAGCCTTGGCAAGGCTTTTGGCCCAAATTGTGGATCTTAACTGAGTGTTTAACATACTATTTGCTCTATCAGAGCGTTTAGCCTTTAGGGATTTTAAAAGAACATTTTATCTTTCCACTTGTCCGAATGGGCAGTTTTCATTTGCGTAAAGTGTCTAAATGAATATGAGCTTTTGAGGACTTTGAACCATAGAGTATTTGCGGCATGTTGTTCCTTTATTCTCATAAGCGTTTATGTAATAAGCATATGAGGATATCGCTATCATGACTTGCCCTTAGTTATATGCGCATTTAGTTTGTAATATTCATAAAGTGGAGAGTGTGATGCCTTTCGATATTTGGTCGAAGCTCTAGGCGGATGATTTACTATACTCATTTGATATATATTAGAGTATTAAGCAGTTCACGCTTGCTTTTCCGCCAAAGTGATCCATATGCTACGTAATTGAATAAGGTCAATACAGCGATTACACCTCGATATTCTAAGATCTGGGATGATGGATATATCACGCTAGTCTGATAGGGACGGGTATGTCACTACTACATATGTCATGAAGGTTAGTGCATCATTTAAACTTGTAGATCTCGTGTAATAAACTGTACACCTTATATATTGAATAAAAAGTAGATATCGATGTTTAATGTACTATCTTTAGATAATCCTCAAGCGAAATATGGTGTCAAGTAGGTTGATTACCCCGAGGCATTCCATGTGATAAATATTGCACCTGTTGCAGGTGTTTGCACCAGGGTGAACCATGGTGGTTAGTGTTGCACCCATTGCGGGTGTTTGCACTAGGGCGGATCATGGTGGTGAGTATTGCACTCGTTGCGGGTGTTTGCACCAGGGTGGACCATAAGTATAAGTATTGCACCCGTTGCGGGTGTTTGCACCAGGGCAGACCATGTTGGTGAGGATGTACGTGGATGACCGTCAGGCGTTACATGCAGAATACTTGGATAAAATCAGGCACACTAAAGGCAGCAAATTAAATGCAACAAGTTAGTATAACACTGGATATGCCAGGAGTAAATATTAAAATAAATAAATTGTTGCTCGAAATAGCACGCTTTTAAGGCCATTATCTGTTAAGTAATAAACCTATGGTACGTCATCCTCAAAGGATGTCCATAGCCAATGGTCACTTGTCCTAGAAGCTTAGGTATAAACAAATGAGTTTGACATGGCTTATGCTAGATGATTATCAGCAGTTCATATGAACCCTTGCTAATATTGGGATTACAAGAATTTATGCATAATGTGTGACTTACTAATTATGAGTTTTTGATAGCTTGTGGTATGTCGCTTATGTTGGGGTTGAATATTAAAAAAACTCTGTAGCACAAGTTCATAGGATGTTAATGACAAAAGACTTTTGAGGCTCCTATTGATATGGACTACATATTCTTTTGTACACTTCAATCTTGTTACTCTAGCCTTAGGGTTGCAGACTATTTCTGAGGACTCGGTGGCTGTAAGAGGAGTTTTGAGATCATTGATAGGAAAGTCTAAGACAATCTTGAAATTGATTATTGCGAGTATCGGACTAGTTTTTCTTATCGCTATCTATTTAGATTATTACCCTCTGAAGGGATTTTTACAATTCAGTTCTCATGTTTGTCAAGAAGTTGTTTCCATGGTTTGGAATTACCGACTATGTGCCCCCACTATAGGTATGGGATTATAAAGGTGGCTAAGCAGATAATACCTCGTATTTCGGTTGCAAAGTTTCTGGCTAGTTGTGGTACTAAATAACTCATCGGAAAATTGATGGGAAACGCAGTTCATTTCGGATTCTCCTACTAGAAACATTTTGTCAAGTTGCAATAAGCAACCAAGTTTGACGATTATAGCTTGCTTTTTCAAGGGTAATGAAGTCCTTCGAATATGCCATGATGTGGTGCAATTGAGGACGAAATTCCGTAGTTTTGAAAGGGATTGCCTCTTACGGATGGGTGGTTCTTGACTCTTAATTGCTTTTACCTGCTTCGCGTCGCATGAAAAGAATGTATTTTGAACCATTGCTAATTGTGAAGTGTCTTGATTTTGGAGTGGTTTAGCCTTTGCGATGGAGGTAATGTCTAGCCTATGCGTTGAAGGTAAAGTCCCATAGTCGTTAAAAGTGATTTGCGCCATCAAGATAAAGAAGTCAAAGTTGTGAATTGGGACGAAGTCCCCCAGTCCCAAAATAATTCGCCACCATAACAAGGAAATGACTGAAACAAAGTCCCCCGGTCCTAAGATAATTTTCCACCAGAATAAGGAAAAACACTAAAGCATCCCCCAGTATTAAAAAGATTTACGCTGCCAGGATAAGGAAGTCTACGTTATGGAACTGGGACGAAGTCCCCCTTTCTTAAAATAATTTGCCACCAGAATAAGGAAACGACTGAAGCGAAGTCCCTCAGTCTCAAAATGATTTATGCTTCCTGGATAAAGAAGTCTATGTTATGAACTGGGACGAAGTCCCCTTGTCTTAAAATGATTTGTCACCAGAATAAGGAAACAACTGAGGCGGAGTCCCACAGTCTCAAAAAGATTTACGCCACTATGATAAGGAAGTCTACATTATGGAACTGGGACGAAGTCCCCCTGTCTTAAAATGGCTTGCCACCAGAATAAAGAAACAATTGAGGCGAAGTCCCCTCAATCTTAAAAAGATTTGCGTTACTGTTAAGCAAATGACCGAGGAAGAGTCCCCCATTCTTAAAAAGATTTACGCCACCGTTGAAGTGAAGTTCAGGCTGTGATTGGGGACGAAGTCCCCTAGCCTTAAAACAATCTGCGCCACCATGAATAGGGAATCACAAATGAAGGTAAAGTCTTCCACCTTTCCCTATTTATGAAATGATTCTTGACTAGGATGTATTTTTGATTTTTGATTTCATTTGATTTAGCAAGGCTAAACGGTATCTCCCAAAAGGTGCTTATCGTACAACCACATTCAATTTTGAGAGATGGTGACATCACGTGGTTTATGAAGTAAGTCAAGTATGGTGTAAATTTGTCTTTTTGACTAAATAACCCTTGCTAGTGCTTTGTAGATGAGTAATAAGCTTGATCGCATATGGCGAGTAGCTCAGTTTTTACGGGTGAAAATGATGTCCTGTATTCTCGTTTGATGAATTGTATACTTTGGAGTTGCTTTATGGGTGAATAGAATATATGGATGAGAAATCTATAGAGTAATTGGATTAATCAGTTATGAAAAAAGATAGTATACCTGTTTTGCAATTCCTGAGGGGGTTATAAAGTCTTTAGAGTGAATCATGTAACTTTGTTATCTTGCTGTTGGCACTTTTGATACTTCTGAATTTGGTGCTTGTATGTATCTTTTGATTTGCACTTGTGCCTCGTCGGTGGATTGCGAATGCTTTGTATTCTGGAACTATGAAAGGTGCGATTGATGATTTCGTTCCTCTACTACCCTTAATTTTAGAATTGTTGCGCTTAATTGCTAACTCGACAATTTGCGAGTAAGGATCTAGCGAAGTATGGCTTCTGATATGAAAGATGCATTATAGTGAAATTGATTGCTCGATGTAGTGGCTGGTAGGCATAGGCAAGCTTTCCCACTGACTAACGAACATAATTTGTTCGAATATTATAATTGGAGTAGTTTAGGATTGTGATGAAAACTGACATTATTGGAACTTAGTTGAATAAGATTGTAGCAAATATTGGTTAAAATTGTAATGAAAATTGGCTGAATGCAGCTGAGTTAGACCAAGCTTGTAATGAGATGTAGTTCGAATTGTATTAAGCTTAATTAACAAGTACAAGTTCTACTATTATTAATAAGCCTAGTTTGAAGTACATGCACTCTCCTCCACCTGTTGCTCTCTCCCTTTATTCACCAAAGCCTGCTTCTAGTCAAGCTTATCAACCAACAGAAGTTTTAGAAATTGTAAGAGTTAATTCCGCAATGAGCAAGTGCCCTGTGATTTGCTGGAGCACATCATACGGAGTTCCGTTTAAGGGAACCTAATTTCTTATGCCAAAGGTATCAACGTATACTTATTTTTTATTTAGCAGATGCTGAACACCTTGCCACTCTATTTTGAGCAGATTACAATGGAAAATGGGTTGAAGTGCTGCTATTAAATTGTGTCTGAATATTACAAATGGGCAACGATTACTGCCATTGATTTATGGGATAACACAGAGTGCATGATTACGCTCCTGAGGATTGTTATACTTATTTAAAAATGTGTAGTTTAGTCTTGTATCATCTTAGGGCCTGCCTACTTCAATTACTTGCTAGATTAATGATATTAGCTATAGTTTGTTGTCATAATGTTGGTATGCCTGTAGGGTATAGGATACGCCACAAAGTTTGTGTTATGGTTCTTATAGGGAGTACGAGTTATTTGAGTCTTATAATATTTCAAGCTATTGCTCATCAAACAATGAAAGATGAACAAATAAAAGTGCTTTTATGTCATTGATTCGGCCTTCTTGGTATTAATAATTTAGCACTGCCATTGTTAGGTGCAGGTGCTACAATATACAAATGGCATTCCCATGGAACAATTAGAGAGTGTATTGATTTCTTCATAGAGGAGATACACTAAGGAGGGGTTGGTTATCCATTCAGTATGGTGATAACTGAACGAGAACAAGCTTTCCCAGTGTGCTGCAAGGACGGTGTCATACCTTAGGCATGGCTTGTTTGTAAACCGAGATCCTCTAACCTTGACCAAATTAATAGGAATCAATTTTATAATTAAAGCTGAGTCATCTTGGACTAGGTAAATTTGTAATTGCTTATTTCAGAATGATGTATAACTTTGTCATTAGCCAATTAGACCTCATGCACTGTAACTTTCAATTCGTTTGTTTAAGATGGTGGTTGCTTAGGTAGAGTTTGATTAGAATGGATTTGCAGCGAGAGTTAGCTAAAACCAGAACCTATTAGAATGGAATTATAGCGAGGATTAACTCTTTGGGGTTTGATTCGAAATGGAGTTGGTACGAAGATTGGTTAAGTTTGTTGAGGTTGCAACAATTTAAGTTGATGTTTTATAGTTCTATCTCGATTTATAACAAAAGAAGTTTAGACCTGTGTGATATTTATGAGAAGTAGGTGATACGAGTGTTTTCGCAACAAGGTCCACACATAATTTGTGTGTGATTTCTAGTGTCCAACAGAAGTCGTTAACGGAGATCATATATATAGAAAGAAACTGTAGTTTTCTGTAGAAGGTATCACTCAATGAATATTTAATTTGTATGCGATTAATACAAGGAAATTATTATTTTATTAATTTTTCGTGGAGTGTTCAGATGAGTTTAGTTACTTGTGACTGACTGAGAGAAAATTGTCTAATTGAGACTACCAGAATAAAAAGTGAGTAACTTTTAACTTTATATAATAGCTAAGTGTACCAATAAGATAGACTGTTTATTAGAGATGTGTTATGAAATAAAAATCGAAAAAGAGTCATAATAATAAATGCGATTATCAAGGATATAAGAAATTATAGCAAACTATATTCAAAGCTAGGATCACATATGTGATGAATGCCTTCGTCTGCTATATGAACAAATGGGTAAAAGTTGATTTAATTCAAATTTGATTTGATAGGAATGAAATGTAAAAAGAATATACTCAATTATAACTTAGTCGAACAAGAATTGGCTCAACATGAGTTATAGCAAAGACTGAATCAAAACAAGATTTGGTTGAATTGAGATTATAACCCAAGTCGATTTTAGGATGTAAATGAAAGCTAGGCAAATTGAGATTTACTTAACATGGGATTGTAACTAAAATGTACCAAGATTAAGACGAAATCGGTTTAACAAGGATAGAATTAAACTGAAATTATTATGAATAGTTAGTTCAAGTGGAGTTGAACTGAAATGAGATGATAGCAGGAATCAATCCAAACAGGGTGGAAATAAACTGATATTACAATGGAAATTTCTCAATGAAGGTTGAGTTAAACTAAGATTATAACAAGGATTAATTTTCAAAAGGGTTGATTTGAGCAAGTGCTATAACAAAAATTTGCTCAAACAAGGTTGAACTAAGCTGAGATTGTAGCAAAAGTTGATTTAAATCGAGTTGAACTAAATCAAGATCATAACGAAAATTGATTCACTAAGAGTTGAATTGAATAGGGATAGGGTTGACAAAAGTTAATTCATTTAGAGTTAAGACGAGTAAGAAATGCAATGGAACTAATCTTTTTTAGCTAAAGGGAGCGGAGATTATAAGAAAAATTAGTCCATCTAGAGCAAGATTAAACTGGGATTGAAATGTAAATTTATTTACTTAGTGCTGACAAAAGTAAAGATTGCAACAAGTACGGTTCAATCACAGTTAATGAAAATGAACCTATTAAATTGAGGTTATAACATGGATCAAACCCAGTAAAGTTAAATTGAATAGAGATTGCTATGAAAATTTGTTCAACCAAGGTTGAGCTAAATTGATATTATGACGAAAATTAATCCTTTTGGAGTTGTATTAGACTAATGCTGTAGTAGAAATTGACCCAAGTTAGGGTCGGGTGTGGTAGAGATTGCGATGAAAATTGAAGCCTTAGATATAGGTTAAACTAAGATTGTAATGAAAAATCGACCCCTTAGGATTGAATTACATAAAGATTGTAATAGAAATTGATCCTTTTACGGTTGAATTAAATAAGGATTATAATAGAAATTGACCCTCTTATGGTTGAATTAAACAAAGATTGTAGTAAAAGTTGACCCTCTTAGGATTGAATTAAACAAAGATTGTAATATAAATTGACCCTTTTAGGGTTGAATTTAAACAAAGATTGTAATAAAAGTTGATCCGGGTTCAATGGAGGAAGGCAAGAGAGAGCCACCAACTGGGGTGGCTTAATTCGGTTGTTAGTGGCAGCTTGGCAGCAACGGAGTAAGGCGTATAGCATGCCATGATGAAGGCAACAAAAGCGTGTGTGAGTTGAAGCATGGGTGAGCACGAAATCGGCGGGCTAGGACCAGCGAACTAGGACTGGCGAGCTAGGACAGGCGAGGCAGAACCGGCGAGCTAGGTCCGGCGAGCTAGGACGAGTGAGCTAGAGGTCGAGCGTGCTAAGGTCAGGCGACCCGGATTTGGGCGAGCTACGGTTTGGGTGAGCTAGATTTGGGTGAGCTAGGGCTTGAAAGAGCTAGATTTGAGCGACCTAAGGTCGGGCGAACAAGATTCGGTCAAGCTGCGATGACATCGATGCTAGTGGTGGCTGTGGTTTTGGAGGTGGGAGTAATGGTGTGGGTGTCCAGTTGATGGGTTGAAGATGACGGTCAAACCTCAAAGTGTTGGTCAGTATTTATCAAATTTACTTACTATTTTTATATATTTTTTTTAGTATTAAGTTCCTTATTGGATTTAAATAGTTATAACTTTTAATTCGTTGGGAGTTATAATGCGAGTTGCATATCAAAACAAAACTCTCGAAGAGTTCTATGCAATCGGTATAATTTTTTTATTTTAATGAAAAGATAGCAAAGACATGGTTGCCATTTATCCAACATGGTAGTGATTGATGCCTTATATAAGTCGACCCTGAGGCTTAAACAAATATAACTCTTAATCCCTGAGGAGCCACGAGTTAAATCACCCATCAAAATGAAGCTCTTGTAGATTTCTAGTAACTACAATGATTTTTCGAGCTTTTGGATCAAATAAAGCATATAAAAGGTGAATCGGGTTAGCTGATAGCCCATTGTAGTTAGGTAAATTACCGTACAACTTAAAACTGGCATAACTTTCAGTCTATAAAGAGTTACATACCAAATTTTATATCAAATCGAAGTTCTTGAGGATCTCGAGGTGTCATATACATTGTTTGAACGTTTGATGATATAAATACCCAAAAAAGGCTTTGGCGAGCTAGATGCGTACAAGGCTTACCTTGCAATTTAAAACAGACATAACTTTTAATCTGCAAAGAGTTACAGATCAAATTTTATATCAAAACGAATTTCTTGAAGAGCTCTAAGCACCTATATAAATGTTTTGAATGTTTGGTGGCAGAAACCATCCGAAAAAGGCTTTGGGCGAGCTAGATGTAGGTATGGTATATAACGTACCTTACAACTTAAAATGGACATAACTTTCAATCCGCAAAGAATTATGGATCAAATTTTATATCAAAACAAAGCTATTGAGGATCTCTAAGCACCTATATAAAGTTTTGAACATTTGGTGGCAGAAAGCACCCTGAAATGGCTTTGGGCGAGCTAGATGTGGGTACGGTATATAACGTACCTTATAACTTAAAACGGACATAACTTTCAATCCGCCAAGAGGAATGGATCAAATTTTATATTAAAATGGAGCTCTTGAGGATATCTAAGCACCTATACAAATTTTTTGAACGTTTCGTGGTAGAAAATACCTGAAAAAGGCTTTGGGCGTGCTAGACGTAGGTACTGCGTATAATGTACCTCACAATTTAAAATGGATATAACTTTCAATTTACGAAGAGTTACACATCAAATTTTATATCAAAATGAAGCTCTTGAGAAGCTCTAGGTTCTTATCATAATTTTTCATATTTTTTGCCCAAATAGAAAACGACAAAGGGGCGTAAAGAGGCAGCCACACTTGAACTTGTTCAATTGAACTTTGTTTATAAATTTTTGTTTAGGTGGGCCTTCATGGAGAGGGCCATGATGCCCGAAAAATAATGAAACTTACCTTGCCTGACCCTTAGAATGCTTGAAGCTTACAAAAAAACACCAAGTCATACGTGAGCTTGTGATCCTTCCCACAGACGGCGCCAGTTATGTTTTCAACAAATTTGACCAGTGAGCTTATTCATCATATGGGTGCCCCGTATGAGGTAAGGTTCATAAGGACGAGCTGGACTCAAGCTCTGGCTACATTCCCGTCTAGTGTTTCCTGTAAGATTCAAACAAACGGTTAGAAGGGCCCACAGGGTATCCCGCTGGGGGACCCCTCTGATGCTCAAGTCAGTATTTATCTAATAAAATAATAATAAAAGTAGGTAATAAATATATAAAAAATATAAAAGACTTAGCCTGAGAAGAGTACAAGGTTAGAGTAGTTATTGCTCTAGAGAGATGGCCGTAAAGGACGATGGGAGGTTGAGGCCTTGGGAGACCCAACTTAGACAAGTCTTGCCTTGCCTTCGTAAGGAGAGATGGTGGTAGCGAGAGAGTGAGAGGGAGACGGGAGAGAGATGAAAGAGAGACTAGAGAGAGACGAGAGGGGGAGAGAGAGAAGAGAGATGAGAGATGAGAGAGAGGTGTGAGAGAGAGGAGAGGAGACGGGTGTGTGTGTGGGAGAAACCCCCCCGCCTCCTCTTTTTATAAAGTTGGTGGGGGGCAATCAATGCTAGTGAACACAGTCAACGCTGGTTAAACGGCGGTCAATGCTGGTCAATGGGCAGTCAACTTTGATAAATGCTAGTCAACGCTGGTCAATAGACAGTCAACGCTAGTGTATGCAAGTGTCTAGGTAATAGCTAAGTCCCATTGTTGGGCAGTAGCGTCTAAGTCCGACTGCTTGGCAGTAGTATCTAGGTCCGACTGCCGGGCAGTAGAATCTAGGTCCGACTGCCGGGCAGTAGTATCTAGGTCCGACTACTGGGCAGTAGTAACTTGGTCCCAGCCGTGTTTGGGCTAGTATTATCGCCATATAGGATACCAAAATAATATTTTAAAATGCCTGGGCTAGCATTATAAACAATGTCTTCCTAACAGTCTACGTCTTTTAATACCATTCTTAGCACACAAACTATCAAATTCAGTATTTACAAATTTCAGTTCATTATCAGTTCCAAGTACTTTAATTTTTCTGCCACTTTGATTTTCTTTAAGGTTTTTCCATCTTGCAAAAGCATTAAAACATTCATCTTTCATTTTAAGCAAATACAGCCAAACCTTCCTAGAGAAATCATCAATCATAGATAGAAAGTAATGACTTAGTAACATGGATAGCAGATTTAAAAGATAGTTTGTGATGTTTGCCAAATATACATAACTCACAAAAGTCAAGTTTAGAGACATAACCTTCCCCTAACAACCCTTACTTATTTAGTTTATTTTAGGCTTCTCTCAGATATATGCCCTAATCTTTTGTTTCAAAGGTTAGTGAGGTCAATTTTAGCAGCAACAAAACTTTCAGTGGGAACAACATCACCTTTCAGAACATACAGACCATTCTTGACCTCCCCACTAAGAACCACAAGGGAAACCTTAAGGAACTTCATTACCCCCTGCCTAACTTTTAAGGTCATCCTAGCTTGGTCTAACTGTCCAATTGAAATCAAGTTCCTCCTAAGTTTAGGCACATACCTGACTCCTTCAAGGGTAAAGTCAACACCATTGGACCCTCAAACTCTAATTGACCCTAACCCAATCACCTTGGACCCATGGTTGTTTCCTAACACCTTCCCTTTCATTTATGGTTTTGTATTCAGTAAAGGAAGACCGATCTGATGTCATATGGAAGCTACACCCTAAGTCAAGCACCCATTCATGTGTATTAAGGTCTGCAAACAGTACTGTCTACAATAAATTTAGTCAGTGTGCTTATACATCATTTTGGAGTTCTGTATGAGGTGGGGTTCTTTAGGATGAGCCGATTTCAAGCTCTAGCTGTACACCCAACTTGATATTCTCTACAAGATTTGAACAAACAGCTAGAGGGGCCCGTGGAGTGACCCATGGGGGGCCCCTCCGACTCTTAAGTCAATATTGATCTCAAGAGATGGAAATGAAAGCAAGTAATAAATAGACATAACAGATATAAAATACTCAGCATAAGGGGAGTAGAAAGCTTGAACAATTATTGCTCCAAAGATGAAATGGTAAAAGAAGAGGAGGTAGGAAGTGTCAAGATGTGAGGAGCCTTTTCATTTTTATAGAGAACTTCGGTTGGCGAGCTTGCCTATTGTAGGTCACCCTTTCTGGGTTGGCCATTCTGGCTAGCTCTGTTCTGGCTAGCCCTGCTTATGTGCGTCACTAATGTACTAGGCGAGTAAGTACCGGGTAAGTAAGTATACCAGGTCAGTAAGTACCAGGTCAGTATTATAAACATATAATTCCCCTACTCTGTTGGCAAACTTCGGTCATTCCAAGTTCGGCCATGGAGTATATTGCACATCAGTCTTTTAACCATAGCTTGCTATTGCACAATGTTTGCTCGAGCAATGGAAGTGTTCAGCGTTATGTTTAGGCTCTTTGTAGTTGTCATTCATTGTGTTTTAAGCTTGACCCAAGTTTATAAAATGTATGACCTAAACAAGATGTGTAATGGGATATCTGACACCTAATAGAGTGTTTAAGTCATCGCAGCTTGTAATTGGTCACGTGATCCATCATGAATCTTAGCAAGGCGTCTAGCCCCACGTAGATCTTAGTAGGGTGTTTACAATGGAGTTTACCTTAACGGGATGTTTAACCTAATAAGGACCTTAACAGAGCGTTCTATCTTTTTGTTTGTTCAAATGGAGCAGTTTTTATTTGTGTAGGAATGTTTAAAAGAATCAGAGCATCTAGGGCCCTCTAAAACTTAGAGTATTTAAAGCATTTTGCTCCTTTATTCCTACAAACTCTAAAGGATTTGAGTTCTATATGATAAGCATGTAAGAATATCACTATCATAACTAGCCACTAGGTATGTGTGTATTCAGTTAGTAATATCCATAAAGTGGTAAGTACAATGCACTTAGCTCAAGTTATTTTGATGAGCAAGGCATATGTGGCCGAAACTCATGGTGGTTGAATATATATATATATGTATGTGTAACATGTTGCATTTATTTTATCGTCAAAGCGAACCATATGCAGTATTCCTGAATAAGTCAATGCAGTGAGTATGCCCCAACATTCTAGAATCAAGGATGATGAATCTGTCATATTAGTCTAATGGGGATAAGTATGTCACTGATGTAACTATGATGAAGCTTGGCACATCTTTTAGACCTGTAGACCTTATGTAATAAACTGTAGGTCATATGTATGAAATAGATAGTAGATAACGATCCTAAGTGTATTATCCTTAGATAACCCTCAAGTGAGTCATGGAGATGCGTATTACACCCACTGCGGGTGCTTGCACCAGGGCAAACCATGGTGTTAGGTATTGCACCCATTGTGGAAGATTACACCAAGGTGGACTATGGTGTTTGGTGTTGCACCCATTGCTGGTGATTGCACCAAGACGGACCATGGTGTTAAGTATTGCACCCGTTGTGGATGACTAAACCATGGTGTTAGGTATTGCACCCGTTATGGGTGTTTGTACCAAGGTGGACCATGGTATTAAGTATGTACTTAACTAACCATTAGGTGTCATGTATAGAATACCTGGATAAAGCCGAGCATACTTAGAGCAACAAGTCAAACGAAACGGGTCAATTTGATACACTTGTTTGATAATGAATATCTCGAAAATAAATATCAAAATAAGGACAATGTTGCTGGAAATAACACATTTTTAAGGCCATTATATGCCAAGTAATTTACCGACCATATGGTATATCATCCTTAAAGGATATCCATGGCTCACATTCTTTTATCCCCCGATGTTTATCTATTAAATGTAAAGATTGGAATTATCCATGCCTTTTGCAATTGAATATGTGATGTTTAGTTTCTTGAAATGAATTAATAAAGATTATGTTTAAAACCCTCATTCTCCGAAAAGTTCTATGTTTAGAGTCGTAGTGTACTTAATTGTCATTTCTTAGGAATCAAATGTCTGGGGGTAGGGGAAGAATTACGAGATTTGGAGTGGAAAGACATTCTCACACTCCCCTAACTCAGTTTTGTATGTGAATGAACAAGAATAACAAGGAGTACAAGGATAAGGTATACTTGCTAAGATGTGGCGTTTGGTTACAACAAATGTGTCTATGATGGTAGCTAGTAAGACCTTAGAGCTAAGCGGATAAAAACAACATCTTCCACTACTCTTACTAAGTTGTTGATCGATAGTCGTCCAAAATAAGTTTGTAAAAGGTTGGTTAAAGTGTTGGCTGCTTAAGCACGATAACTCGTGTTTTCCATGTTGGACCTGCTAAATGGAAATGTCTTATTGAGTTGTGATAAGTGGCTAAGTATCCTAACCATAGTTCAATCTATGAGTAACGAAGTCTCCTAAATGTGTCATGATGTTGTGTTAAGTTACATGATTGAGGGAGAAGCTCACTAACTTTGAAAGGGATTGCATTTTATGGATGGGTAGTTCCTAACATGTAATTGTTCTGACCTGATTTAAATCGTACGAAAGAAATGTACTTTCAATCCTTGTTGATTATGAAGCCTCTCAATTTTGGAATGGTTTAGCCTTTGTGACAGAAGTGATGTCTAGCTTGTGACTTGGGGGTGAAGTCTCCTACTCTTTTATGGTACCAAATTAACAAAGTCTAAGCTATGAATCGAAACGAAGTCTTATTGTCTAAAAATGATTTGCGCTGCTAGGATAAGGAAATCTAACTTATGAATTGCGACGCAACCACCCATTCTTAAAATGACTTTCACCACTAACATAGGGAAATTGAAATAACGAATTGGGGCAAAGTCTCCCTATCTTAAAATGACTTACACCACTAAGATAAGGGCATAAAATTCAAGCTATGACTGAGGCGAAGTCCCCCAGTCCTAAAATGATTTATACTACCATAATAAGGAAATGACAGAGGCAGAGTCCCCCAATCCTAAAATGATTTACACCACCGTTAAAGAAATGATTGAGGCGAAGTCTCCCAATCCCAAAATAACTTATACCATCATAATAAGGAAATGACTGAGGTAAAGCCCCCCAATTCTATAATGATTTACACCACCATTAAGAAAATGAAAGAGGCAAAGTCCCCCAGTGCTAAAATAATTTACACACCACCATAGAAAGGAAATCATGAAAGAAGGCGAAGTCTCTTAGTCCTCACCATTTATGAGATGGTTTTTGTTTTGAATTCATTGCTGACTTAATATCTCCCAAAAGTACTTAGCATATATCAACATTTGATTTCGAGAGACGGCTATATCGCGCAATTCATCAAGTAGGTCCAGTATGGTGAGATTCTTTCTTTTTGATTAAATGACACTTGTTAGTGCTTTGTAGGCTGAATAATGGGCATGTTGCACATGGCAGGTATCTTAATTTTTACAAGCAATAACGGTGTCTTGTATACCAATTTGATGAATTGTTTGCTCCGGGACTGCTTTGTCAGTAATTGGATTAATCATGGAAGGAAAGAGACAATTGGCATGTTTTGTCGGTTCCAAGGGAGTTATGAGTTCTCTTACATACCCAAACAAAGCCCTTAGAGTGAATCATGTAATTTTGCCGCCTTGTTATAAGCGTTGTCATCACTTTTCAACTCAGCGCTTATATGTACCTTTTGACTTGCACTTGTATCTTGGTGTTGGATTATGTGTGATTTGTATTCTAGAATCATTAAAGTTGGGGTTGATGACTTTGTTCCTTTAGTACCCCTAATTTAGAATTGTTATTGTGAACTCGACAATTTATCTATAAAAATCTATCAAAGTATGGTTCCTTATATAAAAGACTTATTATAGTGAGTTGTTCACTTGATATAATTTCCAGCAAGCATAGACAGGCTTTCCTACTGGCTAGTTAATCAATGAATGTAATTTGTCCAATTATCGGGAGATGATGTTGGCCCTAGACCTCAAGATCTTGTAAGGCGAGTCTATAGGAGAGTAAACATAAGTGGTAACTCACAAGTAATGGTTAAGATGGCAAGCATGTCAGGAGTAATTGTTGATCGAAGAGCCAGCTACTAGTGTTTATCCTAAGGCGAATAAGTGGGTATAATTACTTTTCACTTGCTTATTCGCTTTTTAGGACGAACACCTAACTAGTTTCATTTATCTAATGTAGGGTGAAGCCCACCCTTCATGCTTTATTAAAAATTTCACTATTTATTGCGAGGATGGTTATTGCAAGAAATTTTATTTCTAGTCAAACCAAAATTTACTGCGATGAGTACTAAACACAAGCAGATAGTTGCGCAAAGTATATGTCATCTTTCTTGGTATAACCCACTCAAAATCCTCAAAATTTGTTATTAGATTCAACTCTCAAACCTCTTCTTTGAGTTCATGAAAACCCTTGTAAACTCGTGCGTCAACCCATACAATTCCCTCAATGTTGTGCGAAGAACCTTTATTGTTAACAAACCTTCACAAATCCTAGGAAAAGATAATTTCTTAAGCAACTCCAAACATAATTCCTCTGACTTTACTAACTTCTTCCTTAAACACATTGTTTCATCACTCAATATATTAATTCTTATTTGTCATCGTTTAAACTTAATTCCAAAACCTTAAGGTTGGTTTCTTTCTTCTTATTTTAGAATTTTAGATCTAACCAACTTTTGGGTTAAATACAATGATTAAGTCCTGATAATTAAAATCTGAAAAGAACTACTTAAAAAATTAAATTTTTATGGACTTTTCTAGTTGCACGTCTGTGAGAGGGTACGAGAGTAAATTCACAATTGAAGATCTCAAAAGATGAAATTATAATGAAAAAGTGGTTTAATTATGGTGCAACTAAACAAAAATTCATAGCAAGAGTTTGTTCAAACAGAACTGGTTAGACTAGAATTATAGCAAAAGTGACTCGGGGTTCTATTAGAGTGAAACTATGATAAAAGATTAGTTCACTCGAAGTTTGATTTTGAAGTAGAACTATCACGAAGAGTGAATAAGTTGAAATTGTAGAAACTGTTAAATTAATTGCGGTTCAAATGATCTAAAATAAAACGTTGTAACCCTATTGGTCATTGTGTAGGAAAAGAAGTTTAAATAGATGTTGCATTTGTAGAATGCAGGTGATGCAAACATTTTTTTTAATCAAGCTTCACTCGCATCTTATATGTGATATTCAAAAAATTACACAATGAAAGGGAGCAGTAGAGATGATAGGTAGAAAGACGTTGTAGAATATGATTTTTAACAAAAGGTACACTAGATGAATTTTTGATTCAAAAGGGATGCAAATATTTCGTTCATTTATAATAGGGCGTTTAAAGGAACTTAGTCACTTGTGAATGACTGAGAGAAAATTATCTAATTGAGGCTCTTGAGATAAAAAGCGAATAACTTTTTACTTTATATAATAGCTCAGAGTGTCAATAAAATAAATCGTCTAGTAAAGATAAGGTACAAAACATTAGATGGAAATGCCTTAAACTTGATAGGAATGTAAAAGACATTTGGGTGAGATTATCAAACACATAAGAAATAACATTGTAGCATATTCATGAGCAAATAAGGCAAAGCCAGAACTACGAGTAGGATCAATGATCTCGATTTCCTTTTTTTGGTAAATCAGTGATAAATACCATATATAATCAAAATATATGTACAAGTCTACGAGGGGCATACCCCAAGCCAAGGCCAGAAGGCCTACATCAAAGAATCAATCAAAGAAAGAAACAAAGCAAGAAATATCAGTGATCAACATGATTAAACAAAGAGAACAAGCAAATGAAAGCAAACAACGCTAATGCTCAATCCCCCACTTCTGTAGAAGCTGCGAGTGGCGATAAGCACCGCAAAGCGTAGGGTTAGCAATAAGACGACTACGGACCAATCCTGTGATCTCCTCAGTGATGACTGCAGAAGGCCTGGACTGGGACCGATGAATCCTCAGGTTACGCTCATACCAGAGGATGTAAATCATAGCAGAGAAACAAAGGCGGGCAAGGATTTGATCCACCTTGTGCCCACAAAGCCTAGTAGCAGCCCATTAAACCAGCTCGCGCCATGGAAGTGTGGGCCAGGCAAAAGAGGTGCGAGAGGACAGCCTGGACCAACAATAGCAGAGTAACTGCAGGTGAAGAAGAGATGGTCATGCGACTCAGCATCTGACCCACGCAACATGCAAGTAGCCCGTACATCCTGCACTCGATGTCTCAGCAGTCTGTCAAAAGTCCATAGACGCTCACAGGAGGCAAGCCACAAAATGAAAGAGTGTCTCGGGGTGTGAAGCTGAAACCAAAGGAGATAATGGATGGAGTCCTCCTCCCTCCAACTGCGAATTGTCTCCCATGCCGATCTAATGGTGAAAACACCAGATGGGTCCCTCATCCACCGTACACTGTCAGCTACCCCCGGTTGGGGCCTGAAGTCAACAGAATCCCAGATAGGAAGCAGCTCCTCAATATCCCGTGGGAAACGCCACTGATCACCCTTAATAATATCTGAAACTCGAAATCCCAAATGATGACTAGTGGAATGGAGGAGGCGGAAAGTGAACCGCCCCCCTAGACGTCCACACGGCAGCCAGTAATCGGACCACAAAGCAGTGTCCCGGCCATCACCAATGATATGCCGAAAAGCCCCAGCACTGATCTCGATTTCCGCTGAAGTAAGTCGATGAATGTTGATTCGATCAGGGTTTAATTAAATAATAATGAAATGTAAACAAAAGTCAAATCAATTAGAATGTGATCCAATGAGAATCAGTTCAACATGAATTATAATGAAGACTGTTTAAAACAAGGCTTGGTTGAATTGGGGTTATGACAAAAGTTGACCCCTTTATGGTCTAATTGAATAGGAACTTTAACAAAAAGATTTAATCGGGGTTGGAACAATTTAGGACTGTAACAGAAACTGACCCATTAGGATTCAGTTGAATAGAAATTGTAACAAAGATGGGTTCAATATGGGAAGAATTGAACTAAGATTATAACAAAAAATGACCCAATTAGGATTCAATTTAATTGAGATTGCAACCGGTTGAATGAAGCTAAGATTGTAACGAAAAATTATCCAATTAGGGTTTAATTGAATTGAGATTGTGTCAAAAATTGGTTTAATCAGGGTTGAATTAAACTAAGATTCTAACGGAAAATGACCAAACTAGGGTTGAATTAAACTAAAATTTTAATAAAAATTGACCTATAGGGGTTGAATTAAACTAAGAGTGTAATAAAAAATTACACATTTATGGTTGAATTGAACTAGATAGTAATGAAAATTGTTCCAATTAAATTGAGATTGTGACGAAAATTGGTTCAATTAGGGTTGAATTATACTGAATTGTAACAAAATTTTGGTTCAACTAAGGATTGAGCTAAATTGAGATTGTGATGAAAATTAGTCTAAATAGGGTTGAACTACACTGATATTGTAACAAAAATTAGTTCAGCAAGGATTGAACTAAACTGAGATTGTGATGAAAATTTTTTCAATCAAGCTTGAGCTAAACTGATATTATGATGTGAATTAACCCATTTAGGATTGAACTAAACTAGAATTGTAACAAAAATTGACCCACTTAGTGTTGAAATAAATTAAAAATTAACTGAACTAGGGTTGAATTAAACTTAGGATCGTAATGAGGAAGGTTTGTTTGAATAGAGATTGTGATTAAAATTAACTCATTTAGAGTTAAATTGAATAAAGATTGTAATAAAAATTGATTCAATCAGAATTGAGCTATACTGAGATTACAACAAAAATTGGTTTGATCGAGGTTGAATTAAACTAAAATTGACTGAGATTGTAATGAAAACTGACCCAATTAGGGTCAAATTAGGTTAAGATTGTAATAAAAACTAACCTTTTAAGGTCAAATTAAGCTAAGATAATAGTGAAAATTGACTCACTTAAGGTTGAATTAAGCTAAAATTGTAACGAAATTTGACCTAATTAGGGTTTTAATAGGAGAGAGAACCTAGCCATGGAGGGTGGCGGCGACTGGAGAAGACCTGCATGGTGGTGGTGGTAGTCGGAACTGTTTATAATGCTAGCCCGGCATTTTAAAATATTAGCCAGGTATTTTATATGCTTAGCTCTTATAGCCCGATACTTACTCACTAGACACCTGCAAGCACAAAGACTAGGCATACCTATGTTTGACAGCCAATGGTTAACAGCCAAGTTTGACCCGCCTCCATTGACCGGCCCTGTTTGACCTGCCTCCATTGATTGGCCCCTGGTATGTTTATAATACTAGCCCGATATTTACTATCCCAGACACGACCGACCAACCATTACCGACCAGCGAGTATTGAATAGCGGGTACCGACTAGCCATTACCAACCCGCGAGTACCAACCAACCATTACCCACCAGCAAGTACCGACCAGTCATTGCCAACCAACAAGTACAGACCAGCCATTACCAACCAGCGAGTACCTACCAACCATTACCGACCAGCGACTACCAACCATCCATTACCAACCAGCGAGTACCGACCAGCCATTACTGACCAGCAAGTACCAACCTAGAATTCTATACAAAGGGGGGGAGACCCCTCACATTTCTCGCCCCCCATTCCCCAGGAAACATACTCTCCCTCTCCAACCCCCATTCTTTCTCTCCACTCCCTCTCTCTCCCACACTCGTTCTCCTACGCTCTCTACCATTCTCTCTCTCCCGAGGCCGGCCTCGTCTAAGGTAGACCACTCCATGCCTCAACCTCCTATAGTTCTTCGCGTTCATCCCTCTGAAGCAATAACTACTCAACCTTCTACTCTTCTCAGGCTAAGTCTTTTATATCTTTTATATGTATTTATTACCTATTTTTAATATTATTTTATGAGATAAATGCTGACTTGAGCATCGGAGGTGCCCCCCGTGGTTTACCCCACTGGTCCCTCTAACCGTCTATTTGAATCTTGTAGGAAATACCAAGTGGGGCGTGCATCTAGAGCTTGAGTTTAGCTCGTCCTTACGAACCCCATCTCATATCGGACTCCTATTCGATGAATAAGCTCACTGACTAAATTTGTCGAAAACATAATTGGCATCGTCTGTAGGAAGGATCACAAGCTCACGCCTGGCTGGATGTTTCTTATAAGGTTCAGGCATTTTAAGGGTCAAGGAAGGTAATTATTCCTTAGCCTTCACTATAAAGGCCCACCTAAACAAAAATTCATAAAGAAAGATTGATTGAACAAGTTTAAGTGTGGCTGCACCTTTACGCCCTTTTTTATTTTTTCTCTAAACAAAAATTCTGAAAAAATATACAGGCACTTAGATCTCCTCAAGATCATCATTTTGATATAAAATTTGATCCGTAACTCTTCATGTATTGAAAATTAAGCCCGTTTTAAGTTGCATGATAAGTTGTATGCCTAGAGGTCCTCAATAAATTCATTTTGATAGAAACTTTGGTCCATAACTCTTCACGGATTAAACGTTATGCCTGTTCTAAACTGTAAGGTAAGTTATACGCCTTACTTGCATTTAGCTTGCCGAAATCATTTTTTTGGTACTTTATTTCATCAAACATTCGAAATTTTGATATGGGTGCCTAAAGCTTCTCAAGAGCTTCATTTTGATATAAAATTTGATATGTAACTCTTCATAGATTGAAAGATATGTCCGCTCTAAGTTGTAAGGTAAGTTATATACCATATCTGCGTCTAACAAGCCTAGATCACTTTTCATGTATTTTATTTCATCAAAAGTTCAATGTGTGCCTAGAGCTTGTTATGAGCTTTGTTTTTATATAGAAATCGATCCGTAACTTTTCACGGATTAAAAGATATGTCAATTTTAAATTCCGAGGTAAGTTATACGGCTTACCTGCATCTAGCTAGCCTAAAGGCTTTTCGAGTACTTTCTGTCATCAAACCTTCAAAAATGTTATATGAGTACCTAGAAATCTTCAAAAGCTTCGTTTTGATTTAAAATTTGGTCCATAACTCTCCATGGATTGAAAGTTAGAAAGGAAAGGAAAGGAACATATCCAGTGCCTCAAGGGCTCCCGCCTACACAGGGTCGAGCGGGGGGGGGGGGGGGGGGGGGGGGGGGGGGGGGATGGGGGATGTATGCAGCCTTCCCCCTTCAGGGTGTTAACCTAAAGAGAGGCCATTTCCCAGTGCCCCCAACCTAAGGATGAGGATTGAAAGTTATGTCCATTTTAACTTCTAACATAAGCTATATGCCTTGTATGCTTCTAGCTTGCCCAAAACCTTTTTCGGTACTTCCTGTCATCAAACGTTAAAAAAGCTTTTATGAATACCTAGAAATCTTCAAAATCTTCATTTTGATATGCAACCCGCACTCTAACTCCCAACGAGTTAAAAGTTATGTTCGCTTAAATTTACGGGATACGTAATAAAAGAAAACAAAATAGAAGTAGAATAAGCCAAGAATACTAAAGGTTAGACCACCCATGTTTGACCTACCAGGTTTGACCGTTCTTGTTGGACCTACCAAGTTTGAAAGCCCATGCTCGATCTACCAGGTTTGACCGCCCATGTTTGACCTACCAGGCTTGATCGCCCATGTTTGACCTACCGTCTTTGACCACCCATGTTTGACCTTCCAGGTTTGACCACCCATGTTTGACCTACCATGTTTGACCGACCATATTTGTCCGCGCATGTTTGACCAACCATGTTTGACCGATCATGTTTTACCAACCATGTTTGATCACACATGTTTGACCAACCCATTTTGGCATTGACCGCCACTTTTCCCCGTTGACTCCGTTTTCCTCTCTTCATCAACATCAACTACACAACATACCAACAATGCCTCCACTACCACCAATAGCGCCTAGCATCACGGCATCTCTGCTCGGCCAACCTCGCTCTCCCATTTCCTGCTCGCCCACACCTCAACTCTCCCAAGCTTGTATGGCCTTGACCCATGGTTCATCATTTGCCTTACTCTGGTGCTGTCGTGCTACCACTAATAGCCCACTTCAGCCACCACTACAGGTGATCCTCTCACTCTTACGAGAAACCCTAAAAGGGTCAATTTCTATTACAACCTTTGTTTTACTCAACCCTAAAAAAGTCCATTTCTATTTAGTCTTTGTTTAATTCAACCCTAAAAGGGTCAATTTCTATTACCAACTTTGTTTATTTCAACCCCGAAAGGGTCAATTCATTACCATCTTTGTTTAAGTCAACCCAAAAGGGGCAACCTTCATTCCCATTTTTGCTTAATTCAACCCTAATGGGATCAGTTCCTATCATAATCTCAACTTGACTCATCCTCGTTTGAATTAATTTTCATGACAAGCTCAATCTAGTTCAGTCTTCACTGAACCAATTCTCGTTACAATCTCCGTTTGGGTAAACCTTCATTGAATCATTTTCATTACGATCTGAAGTTCGATTTAACCCTAAACGAATTAATTTTCAACTCTGTTTCTATTCAAATTAGCCATAAAAAAGTCAATTTGTATTATAATAATTGATTTAACTCGATCTAGATTAGACCACTTTTTGCTACAATTTCAGCTTAGTTCAACCTCGTATGAACAAATTCTCATTGTAACCTTTGTTTAATTCTATCCTATTTGAACTGATTCCTGCTACCATCACATGTTAGCTCAACCCTACTTGAACTAACTATTTATAACAATTTCAGGTTAATGCTATCCTTGTTGAACCGATTTCGTCTTAATTTCGGCAAATTTTAGTTACAATCTCATGTTAAGTAAATCTCAACTTGGTCAGTTTTCATTTCCTTCCTAAGATTGACTTGGGGCATAATCTCAATCCAATTAAATCTTGTTTCAATTCAGTCTTCGTTATAACTCATGTTGAACCAATTCTCGTTTGACAAAGTTATAATTAAGTATATTCTTCTAGCAGCAGGTGCAGAAGAATGCATGTACTTCAAACTAGGATTATTAGCAGTAGAAGAACTTGTGCTTGTTAATTTAGTTCAACACTATTCGAGCTAATTCCCGTGACAATCTCATTTTAGCTCAACCCGCGTCGAACTAATTTTCATTATAATATTAGTTTTCTTCAATTACTTCTCGTTACAATGTCCATTTAGTTCAGCCTTGTTTAAACTAATTTTCGTTACCACATTCACTTAATTTGACCCTGCTTGAATTAATTCCTGTCATAATCTCAATTTAGTTCAACCCTACTTGAACTAATTCTCAATACAAATTCAGTTTAGTTCAATCTTTGTTGAATCAATTGTCATTACAATCTCAATTCAATCAAGCCCTAATTGGATCGTTCTCGTTATGATCTTAGCTCAATTTAACCCGATTGAACCCATCTTTGTTACAATTTCTATTCAACTGAATCCTAATTGGGTCAGTTTTTGTTACCATCCTAGACTACTCTAACCCTGATAGTCGGGCAAATTATTTTCATTAGCTAGTAAGTAGAAAAGCTTGTCTGTGCCTGCCAGCCACTATATTGAGTGCTCAATTTCACTATAATACATCTTTCATACCAGAAACCATACTTCATTATACCTTTACCCACAAATTGTCGAATTAAAAGTTAAGCACATTAATTCTCTATTAGGAGTATTAAAGGAACGAAGTTATCAACTGTACCTTTTATAATTCTAGAATACAAAGCATACACAATGCAACGCCGGGACTCAAGTGCAAATCAAAAGATATGTACAAGCACCAAGTCCAGAAATGTCAAAAGCGCTAATAGCGAGTTGACAAAGTTACATGATTCACTCTAAAGACTTTGTTGGGACGGGCAAGAAACCTCATAATCCTGTTGGGAATTACAATACAAGCTTGTTATCTCTTTCCATCACCGACTAATCCAATTACTTTATGAATTTCTCATCTATTTATTTTATACACGCACAAAACAACTCCAAAGCATGCAATTTATCATATGAGAATACAGGACATAGTTGTCACCCGTAAAAATTGAACTACCTGCCATATGTAATCATGCTCGCTACTAGCCTACAAGGCATTAACAAGTGACGTCTAATCAACTAAATGGAATCTCACTATATTAAAGCCACTTGGTACGTTGCGCGATATCGCCATCTCTCGAAATCAAATGTTATCGGAAGCTAAGCACCTCAAGAGATATTGAATCCACAATACATTCAAAACAAAAACATCCTCACAAATGGTAAGAGGGGAAAGGTTTATCTTGGATCTCCTTACGATAGGGACTTTGCCCCGGTCGTTTCGTTATTCTGGTGGCGAATTATTTTAGGACTGGGGGATTTCACCTCAGTCATTTCCTTATTCTAGTGGCAAATTATTTTAGGACTGGGGACTTTTCCTCAATCGTTTCCTTATTCTGGTGGCAAATTATTTTAGGACTGAGGACTTTGCCTCAGTCGTTTCCTTATTCTGGTGGCAAATTATTTTAGGATTTGCGGACTTTGCCTCGGTCATTTCCTTATTCTAATGGCAAATTATTTTAGGATAGGGGGACTTCGTCCCAATTCATAATGTAGACTTCCTTGTCCTAGCAGCGTAAATCATTTTTAGGACTGGGGGACTTCGTCCCAATTCACAAACTTCGGCTTCTTTGTCTTAATGGCACAAATCATTTTTCACAACTATAGAACTTCACCCTCCGAGTCAAAGGCTAGATATTGTTTCCATCACAAAGTATAAGCCACTCCAAAACAGAAAGAAATCACAATTGAATCCACAATACATTCAAAACAAAAAAAAACCTCACAAATGGTAAGAGGGGAAAGGTTTATCTTGGATCTCCTTCCTATAGGGACTTTGCCCCGGTCGTTTCATTATTCTGGTGGCGAATTATTTTAGGACTGGGGGATTTCACCTCAGTCATTTCCTTATTCTAGTGGCAAATTATTTTAGGACTGGGGACTTTTCCTCAATCGTTTCCTTATTCTGGTGGCAAATTATTTTAGGACTGAGGACTTTGCCTCAGTCGTTTCCTTATTCTGGTGGCAAATTATTTTAGGATTTGCGAACGTTGCCTCAGTCATTTCCTTATTCTAGTGGCAAATTATTTTAGGATAGGGGGACTTCGTCCCAATTCATAATGTAGACTTCCTTGTCCTAGCAGCGTAAATCATTTTTAGGACTGGGGGACTTCGTCCCAATTCACAAACTTCGGCTTCTTTGTCTTAATGGCACAAATCATTTTTCACAACTATAGAACTTCACCCTCCGAGTCAAAGGCTAGATATTGTTTCCATCACAAAGTATAAGCCACTCCAAAATAGAAAGAAATCACAATTGAATCCACAATACATTCAAAACAAAAACAACCTCACAGATGGTAAGAGGGGAAAGGTTTATCTTGGATCTCCTTCCTATAGGGACTTTGCCCCGGTCGTTTCGTTATTCTGGTGGCGAATTATTTTAGGACTGGGGGATTTCGCCTCAGTCATTTCCTTATTCTAGTGGCAAATTATTTTAGGACTGGGGACTTTTCCTCAATCGTTTCCTTATTCTGGTGGCAAATTATTTTAGGACTGAGGACTTTGCCTCCGTCGTTTCCTTATTCTGGTGGCAAATTATTTTAGGATGTGCGGACTTTGCCTCAGTCATTTCCTTATTCTAGTGGCAAATTATTTTAGGATAGGGGGACTTCATCCCAATTCATAATGTAGGCTTCCTTGTCCTGGCAGCGTAAATCATTTTTAGGACTGGGGGACTTCGTCCCAATTCACAAACTTCGGCTTCTTTGTCTTAATGGCACAAATCATTTTTCACAACTATAGAACTTCACCATCCGAGTCAAAGGCTAGATATTGTTTCCATCACAAAGTATAAGCCACTCCAAAATAGAAAGAAATCACAATCAACAATGAGTGGGAGTACATTTCTTTCGCACGATGCAAATGATGGTAGAGCAACTACAAGTCTGGAACCACTCATCCATGAGATACAATCCATTTCAAAGCTAAGTGAGCCTCACCTCAATCATGTCTCTTAATATGACATGGTAACATACTTAAGAGATTTTGTCTTTCACTGCAAGTTAAAGATCGAGTTGGAATTAAGTAACTTAACTTCTTATCTTGACCCAATAAAACATTTCTAAACTAAAAAGTCCAACATGGACCACACATATTACTATACCCAAACAACTTATACTTTAACCAACTTCTTGATAAGTTATTTAGTACCACTACTAGTCAACAACTTGGTAAGAGTAGTATAAGATATCGTCTTCATCTACTTAGCACTACCTTCGCAATCGCATACATTATGTAATAGCAAGTAATTGGTACTTCCAAACCACAAAACAACTTCTTGACAATCATAACAACTAAATAGTAAAAATGGCTTCAGAGGATAACCATCTAAATAAGTAACAATAAGGAAAAAATAGTCCACTACACACAATAGTCTATTTCAAGGTTGTATTGAACTTTCTTACAAATAATCTAGAACTCCTCTAATAGCCTGTTCGATCTAGCAATGATCGCTATTGATAGGGAAACACCAAATAAGGGATCACTGAGTCGTTAGAGATAACTCGCGATCTTAAGACTAGGATATCAAGATTGATATGTTCAAAAGAATGTGTATGCTATATCAATGGCATTCTTAAAGGTCTTTTGTCATTAACATCCTATAAACTCACCTTATAGAGTTTTTTATACCAACACGAACAACATACCACAAGCTATCAAAAAACTCATCATTGGTAAATCACACATAGTGCATAAATGTCTGTCAATAGTAGTAATGATTCATGTGATTTACTCAACATTAGCCATGCCAAGCTCATCAGTTCATAAATAAATGTCTAAGGCAAACAAACATTAGCTGTTGATGTCAAATAAGAATAATATACCATATGTTTGTCATTTAAAAGATAATGGCCTTAGAAATGTATTATTTCTTGCAACATTGTCTTTGTTTTGATATTTATTCTAGGAATATTCATTATTTGACAAGTGTGTTATATTGACACACTTGGTTTAATCTGCTGCCTTGAAAGTGCCTAACTTTATCCTGGTATTCTGCACATAACACCTAACGATTATCCACGTACGTACCAATCACCACGGTCCGGCCTAATGCAACCACCCGCAATGAGTGCAATATTTATCACCATAGTTCGCCCTGGTACAACCACCCGCAACGAGTGCAATGCTTATCACCATGGTCCGCCCTGGTACAACCACCCGCAATGGGTCTGTCCTGGTGCAATCAGTAGTAACAAATACAATACGAGACACCATGACTCACTTTAGGGTTATCTAAAGATAATATATTAAGCATCATTATTTACTTTTCATTCGACATTTATGGTTTGTAGTTTATCGCATTGAAATTACCGGTTTAAAAGATAGGGTAAACAAACACGGAACACTGAACACCCTAACCTCATCCACGTGCATCATATATATATGTTACCTATGTCTTAAAATGGAAATATTAAGTTAACAACTACGAAACTTCTACCAGATATACCCTACTCGTCATAATAATTTGATCAAAATGTATCACGCTCATCACTTTATGGATATAACAAACTAAATACCCATGGCTGCCATGATAGCCATATCCCCATATGCTTTACATAAAACCCATGACACAGCAAGAGCTTGTGAGAATAAACGAACAAAATGCTGTTAATATTCTAGGATTCCAAAGTTCCCAGAAACTCAGATTCCTTTAAATGCTTTGAAGACTGCCTATGCGGACAAACAAAAAGATAAAATGTTCCTCTAAAGTCTCTAAAAGGCTAAACACCCTAATAGAGCAAACAATATGTTAAACACTCGGTTAAGATCCACAATTGGGTTAAAAGCCTTGTTAAGGCTCATGATGGGTCCTGCATCCAGTTACGAGTCGAAACGACTTAAACATTTGGTTAAATGCCAAAAACCTTGGTACACAGCTCACTTAGGTCCTATGCCCTGTTAATACACACGAATAACAATTACTAAAAACCAAAACATTATATGTCAAATTCGTCGGCACACATTTTTTAAGTTATGCGCATGAGTGGCAATTATGAAGAGCCGGGGCATAACTTTAGAAATCCCCATCATGAGGGCAAACATTGTACGCTAGCAGGCCATGCTGAGAATTGATGTGTAATCCACTCCATGGCCAAACTTCGAATGACCGAAGTTCGCCCATGGAGTGGGCGGACTATATGTTTATAACGCTAACCCGGTATTTTAAGATATTGCCCCGGTATTTATATGCTTAGCTCTTATATCTCAATACTTACTCACCAGACACTTGCAAGCACACAGAATAGGCATACTCATGTTTGACAGCCCATGGTTGACCGGCAAGTTTGACCGCCCTCCATTGACTAGCCCTCTTTGACCGGCCCCTCATATGTTTATAATAATAGCCCGGTATTTACTAGCCCAGACACGACTGACCAACCATTACCAACTAGCGAGTACTGACCAGCCATTACCAACCAGCGAGTACCAACCAGCCATCACCCACCAGCCAGTACCGACCAGCCACTGCCAACTAGCGAGTAGTACCGACCGAGAATTCTATACAAGAGGGGGGGGGGGGGGGGGGGGGGGGGGGGCCTCCCATTTCTCATCCCCCTCTTCCCCAGGAAACATACTCTCCCTCTCCGACCCCCATTCTTTCTCTCAACTCCCTCTCTCTCTCCCACACTCTCTCTCCTACGCTCTCTTCCCTTCTCTCTCTCCCGAGGCTAGCCTCGTCTAAGGTAGGCCACTCCACGCCTCAACCTCCTATCGTCCTTCACATTCATCTCTTTGGAGCAACAACTACTCAACCTTCTACTTTTATCAGGTTAAGTCTTTTATATCTTCTATTTGTGTTTATTACCTCCTTTTAATATTATTTTATGAGATAAATGCTAACTTGAGCGTTAGAGGGGTCCCCCGCGGGTCCCTCTAACCTTCTGTTTTAATCTTGCGGGAAATACCAAGCAGGGCATATAGCTAGAGCTTAAGTTCAGCTCGTCCTTACGAACCCCATCTCATATCAGACTCCTATTTGACGATTAAGCTCACTGACTAATTCATCGAAAACAGGAACGTTAAGCGGTGGTCACGCACATGGCAAAGGATGAAGGTGGCCAGATGTAAAAATTGGTGTACGATATGAAGGTTGGTGGGTGACGTGTAAATAGTGGTACAAAACAACAACATGGTGGTCAGCTAATGGTTGTTACGGATGTTCAAAATTGTCGGAGGTTAGCAGAACATGGCGATCAATGCTACACAACAGTCAACACACCACGGCGAGCCATGATTTCGAGTGAGCCAGGGTTTGGGGGGAGCCATAGTTTGCAACAAGCCGGAGTGATGCCAATGCTAGTGGTCGTAGTGAAGGTGTGGATGATGGTGTGGTGGCCTAGGTGCCATTGGTGGGTAGGTGGTGGTTGAGTTTGCCACAGGTGAAGGTCACGGTCAAAGTTGTAATTGGTGGTCAAGGCGGGAGCCCTTGAGGCACTGGGTATGTTCCTTTTGCTTTTTCTTTAAATATATAAGTATCATATAACTTTTAACGGACATAACTTTTTATCCATAAGGAGTTATAGAGCGAGTCACATATCAAAACAAGGTTCTTGAAGAGTTCTACACAAACATAATAGTTTCTTATATTTTAAAGAGAAGATAACAAACACGTTGGGAGTTTCTCCGTCATGGTAGTAATTGGTGACTTATATTAATCCTTGAGGAGCCACAAGTCAAATCTCCTATCAAAATGAAGATCTTGAAGATTTCTATATGACAAGAATAATTTCACGAATTTTTGATCAAAGAAAGCATATAAAAGATAAAGTGGGCAAGCACTGTGTGTTGGGTAGCTTACCTTATAACTCAGAATGGGCACAACTTTCAATCCACAAAGAGTTACAAATCGAATTACATATCAAAACGAAGCTCTTGAAGAGTTCCAGGTACCTATGGCAATTTTTCAAACTTTTGATAGAAGAAAGTCTATGTCAATGATGTGGGCGAGCCACACGCATGTAAGATATACAACTTACTTTCCAACTCAAAACAAGCGTAACTTTCAATCCGTGAATATTTACATATCGAGTTATATATCAAAATGAAACTTTTAAAGAGTTCTAGGTACCTACGGCAATTTTTCAAGCCTTTGATTGAAGAAAGTACATGAAAAATGGTGTGGGCTTGCCACATATAGGTAAGATATAAAACTTACCTTACAACTTAAAACGGGCATAACTTTCAATTAGTGAAGAGTTATGGATCGAGTTATATATCAAATTGAAACTCTTGAAGAGTTCTAAAGAGCTACAGTGATTCGTCAAACTTTTGATCAAAGAAAAACTAAAAAAGAGGTGTAAAGGATGTAGAAATACTTAACCTACTCAAGCACACTTCTTTGTATTGTTCGTTGCTTGAAAAAGGTAGAAAGGATGTAAAGAGAGTTTACTCAAGCAAATATTTTTTATTATTCAATAATATTAGGGAGTTTATTTAGCTGCTTTTGCCTGAGTAGGCTCGTTCTTATCAGGCAAAATGCAAAAAGAGAACTAAAATGCTAAAATTCAACTCACCTGATATTAAAAATGTTGAAATTTTAAATGAAATATCCAACTAGACGTGAGCTTATGGTCCTCCCTACAGACGGCGCCAAAAAGTTTTCGATGAATTTGGTCGGTGTGCTTATACATCGTTTTGGAGTTCTGTATAAGGTGAGATTCGTTAGGATGTGCTGAATTCAAGCTCTAACTACACACCCAACTTGATATTTCCTACAAGATTCAAACAAACAGTTCAAGGGGGTCCATGGGGTAACCCATAGGGGGCCCCTCTGATGCTCAAGTCAGTATTGATATCAAGAGATAGTAATGAAAGCAGGTAATAAATAGACATAACAGATATAAAATACTCAGCATAAGAGGAATAGAAGGCTTGAACAATTATTGCTCTGGAGATGAAAACATGAAAGAAGAGGAGGAAGAGGCGTGAGAGAGGAGTTAGGAAGTGTGGAGATGTGAGAAGCCTCTTCCCTTTTATAGAGAACTTTGGTTGGCTGGTTCCCCCATTCTGGGTCGTTCATTCTAAGTCGCCCCTTCTACATCACCCATTCTGGCTAGCTCTGTTTTGGCTAGACTTGTTTATGCGCACCGCTTGGTATTACTTATTATCCTAGGAAGGTTATAACTATGAACATAGCAATGAACTAGGCGAGTAAGTACTGGGTCAGTAAGTACCAGGCCTTTACGTACTAGGTCAATAAGTACTGGGCCAGTAAGTACCAAGCCAGTTTTATAAACAACTACTAACACTTCAGTAGAGTCATAACCATCAAAATGAATAGTGTTATCAGTAGAGGCATTAATCTTCTTTTGGTAATCAAGACAATATCTTTTGATATGTCCAAATTCTCCACATTCATAACACTTCATTTTGCTGCAATCTTTTCTTTTTTTAGATTTAGACATATTCTTACTCTTGTTTCTTTTCTTTTCTTTATTATAGCTATTATTATTATCTCGAGACTTTGTCCTGCCCGTAACAAACAGACCCTCGTCATTGTTACTGCTAGGTGGATACTTCCCATCTCTCTTTAATTTAAGAATCTTTAACCTAAGGACCTTAGTAACATCTTTAAGGGCTATGGTATCACGACCACACCTTAAGGTGTCCTTAAAAGATCAAAGTTACTTAGGCATAGCACACAGCAGGACAACTGCTTTGACCTCATCATCTACAATTACCTTTACATTAAATAAATCTTGACAAATTTTGTTAAACTCATCCAAAGATTCTTCTTAAGATTTAGCTTCACTCATTTTAAAAGTATAAAAGTTTTCCATACATAGTATCCTATTAGATAAAGATCAGATTTGTAGATCTCTTCTAACTTAGCCCAAATCTTAGCGGCAGTCGTTTCAGAACTGATTTGTGAAAGAACTGAGTTATCTAAGCTAAGTAGTATAGATCCAAAGGCCTTATGTTCAATTTCAAGCTTCTTTTTAGAAGTTAAATGAACAAGCTGTTCTTCAGGTGGTAAAATAGTAGTTTCAACACCTTGAGACATATGAAGGGCCTTCATCTTTAGTTTCCAAAAACTAAAACCATTTCTAGCGTCAAAATTTTCAATTCCAAATTTCGCAGACATTTTGTTTCCTTAAAACAAAGAACTTGCGGCTCGGATACCACTTTTTGGGATTTAAAATAAAGAACACAAAAAATCCTTTAAGATTTTTCAGATCTGAGTTATATAAAACTTAATTGCAGCAAGATAAAGTATGAACATGAAGAATCACACAACCAAACAAGAACACATGATATTTACGTGGTTTGGCACCTCAAAACAAGGTCCTAATCCAAAAATCCCTTTTTTCTAGGGAAGTCTCTCCACTAATATTAGTGGTGGCCGAAGGCCTCAGGCCCGGCCTTTTTAACTAAATTAAAAAAAAATTTAAAAAATACATAGTCGGTTTGTACTAAAATTATTGTAATTCATTGATAAATAATATGAGATACAAATATATTTCTTTCCAAGTATACATGTTCAAAAAAAATAATACTAAATATATATAATAAATAAAATACAATATACAACAAGTAATTATCAAAAAAATATCAGTAAATAAATAACGTATCAAATACAAATATAAAGTTGAGGCCTAATATTTAAAAATACAAATTTATTTATCAAAAAATATAAAGTTTGACATATGGAGTGTGCGGTCATCTTTGGACGTAAATATTTGAAAGTAAATAATTAACATACAAAAGTCTTGAATCTTGATATCAGTCATATCGGGGGGTTTCTACGCCATCATTTGACGTATCAGTTGTGCGGTCGTCTTCTTCATCGCTCGATGAATCCATCTTCATTCTCTGTTGATCTCTTACCTCAGCTAGCAGCCAATCCTTCAAGCACACGGACATCTCCAAGCTCGACGGCGATAGCTTCGCCCTCTTCGTTCCAAGCAACCTGTCACCAAGACTGAAAGCACACACCGATGCTACTGAAGACACCGGACAACTTAGTATATCACGTGCCATGGTGGAAAGCACGGGATACTAGGTTTGGTTTGTGTTCCACCATTGTAACAAATCAAAATTCGGGTTGGCCGGCGGCCCGAAAATATGGACCATCGGTGTCCGCAAATAATAATCTAACTCGTCACATGATGTAGGGGCTGCTGTGGGCGTAAATTGCTCCAACAATTTCCACGAATATAACGTGTGTGAACTACTTCCACTAGATGTGGAAGATCCTACTGCAGCAGTACTAGGATTATTGGACGCTAATTGACGGGAATATTGAGAAAATAAACTATGCAAGTCGTTATCGACATCGGCAATGAAAGTGTCGATATTAAGAGAAGGATTCAAATACGTGAAAAAATGTTGGCAAAACAAGTTGAAACCTGAGCGTTTACAACGAGGGTCTAAAATAGTTGCAAAGCAGTAAGTAAGAGGTAGTTCAAAAAAATATTTGGCAAGCTTTTCTTTCATTGCCGCAATCGATCCGAACAAAATGGGGTTGGATTGATTACCCACCATCCAATTTACAATATCAAGCAATGTCGATATTGCTTGAGGCATGGTCGGATAGTAGCAACCCGAAAAAAATGTTGTCGCATCTTTAAACATGCTAAAAAATTTACAAATTTCATCTATTGTCTCCCAATGTATACCGTCCAGGTTGTAATGGCGCCATTCTACACGATTTTCCTGGGCGAATTCCATCAGAGCGTCTTTGTATGGTAGAATGCGCTCTAACATTACTACCGTAGACGACCACCTAGTCTTGGAGTCTAATTTAAATTGTTTATATTCTATGTTATACAACCTACATACATTTTTAAATCTTTTTTTCCTAGCGACGGATGCTTTAATTGATATTATTATAGATCTTAAGGTGGCAAGGGATGCGTCTATAAGATCTAAACCATCCATTACCATTAAATGCAAAATGTGACAGATGCAACGAATATGAAAACACTTTCCACCTAACATGGGTCTCATTTTCCTAATTAAATGTGCTACGGATGCAGTGTTATTGGAAGCATTGTCAAACGTAATACTGAAGATACGTTGTTCTATGCCCCAATCGCGGACTGCCGACATAATCGCACCCGTAATTACCTCGGCAGTATGGGGGCAATCCAAAAGCCCAAAATGAATTATTCTCTTCTGGATGATGAAGGATTCATCGGTCCAGTGTGCCGTTATGCACATATAAGATTGGCCGGGTTTGGACGTCCATACGTCCGACGTCAACGAGAACATGCTCGTGTTCGTCGCAAAAAGTGTATGTATCCCAATTTTAAGATTGTGGCACAACGTAAAAGCGTCCCGCTTTACGGTGTTTCGAGGAATCCTCACAATTACGGGGTTCATTTCGTTGGAGGTAGTCGACGAAATGTGGGTTTTCGCCGGTACTAAAAGGTCTTTCACTCAAAATTATATATTTAGCTAGCCCCCTACGGTTGCTCTCCTGAGAGAGAACCTAAAATTAGCAAGTGCACCGGTCACTTGCTATACTAAACGTTGTTGGCTCTTTTCCGGGAATTGCTCGGGGTGGCACCTAAGTATATGTCTATTTAGAGTGCCCGTCCCACTGCCGGGTTGATGGCTAAAATTCTTAGGTGGGCCACATAATTACAGGTTGCTTTATTAGTTGTCTTATTAAGGGTAAAGTGCTTCCATACCCCACTAGTTGTACGCCTACTAGTCAAGGTACTAGTTTCAGGCTGGGCATCTATGGTGGGGGTGGGTTTCTCATCAGTTTGTGAGTCTCCAATCCCACCACTACCTGACTCATGATAATTTTGTGGTTGTGAAAAGTTATAATCTATGCTATCATCAGGGTATTGGGGTGTTGGGTCTGGTTGTATAAAAGCTCGTTCTTCAGTATCAAGTAAGACAATTCTAGTCCTTTTTGGGATTCTGGGTGGCCGAGAAGAGCTAGACCTAGCACGATCGGCTCCAGATGATGAAGAGTTGTGTGCCATATTAGTATAAATGATTATTATTTATAAAATGCAAGTACTAATGCAAAATAAATAACTAAAAATGCGAATAAAAAAAAATTACGATACTAAAATTATCGAAACGAGAGAACAATGAAATTCACACTTTAGCCAAATACTTTACAAACTTCGAACTTTAGAGCACCATTTTGCAATTAGCAAATTAGAGAAGATAGGAGATGATGAACGTATAGAGAGAGAAGAGAGAATTGAAGATTTTGTGAGAAAATGAGTTGGGGAGGTTTAAGTATTTATAGAAAAAAAATATATAATTTTTTTTTTTTTTTGTAAAAAAAGAGCAGTTGGCTCTTTTGGGCCGGGCCGAGCCGGTTTCCGGGCCGACCCGGCCCATTGGCCACTACTAACTAATATCATAGTTTGAGTGATTACAAACCAAATCCAAACCATATCAAACACAATACATCAAGATCTCAAGACTTCAAAATACAAACCAAAAGGTAAAGGGATACTAACAAAGAAACCATTAAAAGCTTCAAGAAAGCTCCAACGAAGGTGAATCTGGCCAGCAAGTATTAACACCCATGGATTTCTTCAAGTCACTTCCAAATCGCTCCCAAATCACCATAGAAGAGGAGAGAGAAAGCTCAAAAACAAAATGGACTAGTAAAATGAAGAAAATCAGATTTACAATAGTAAAAACGAGCTTATATACCCCTTTGGCTCAATCCATAGCAACCCTTGCTTGGCAAAATCTCAACATCACAATCAACGGCTCAAACGCTCAAAACATACACAGCCTTGCCCGTTGCAAACTCGACACGCCCCTTCCTCCAGATTTTAACACGCAAGGTGGGAGATGAAAGCTTCCACTGGAAGCTTTTAGTTCAAAAACACGGGTAGCAAGAGCACAAATAACGGGCAAGACAGGCAATGGGTAGCGGGCAGCACAAATGCATGGCTTGGACAAGTAGTTAGTACACTTGGGCAGGGACAACTTTGTCAACGTCCTCAAGACAAGATTTTTAAAATAAAAGAAGAAAAACAAACTTGAACTTGTACTTATTTACAAAGTATGCCACTCAATATAAGTACAACACTTGATATTTGTTATTATAAGACATAGTTTGATCATTTAGGAACCAATATTACAACAGAGTAATTAGGTAATTTTTAGTAATTGAATTGTTAGTTGATTAATTTGATCATTTGAGTAAGGGAGCAGTGAATTTTTTTATAATTAGATGATTTTGAGTAATTAGGTGATCTTTAGTATTTGGAAGGCGATTTTGAGTAATTTTATCATTTCGAGTAATTCGGTCATTCTGCGTTATTTAGTCATGTTGAGTGATTGAATTATGATGTTGAGTAGTTTGGTCATTTTGACTTATTAACGAGTGATTTTTAGTAGTTTTGTCATTTGAAGTAATTGATGGGTGATTTTAAGTAATTTGGTCATTTTTAGTAATTGAAGGGTGAGTTTGTGTTGGGTCTAACTTATATTTTATAGTTTAGTCATATTTTATTTTGTTAAGTCAAAACAAAAAAAAAGAAAAAAAGAGAGAGAGAGAGAGTTGGGGATTTGGAAAGTATTTGGTTTTTGGTTTAATTAGTAATTGTAATTCCAAATTTCAAGGAGAGAGATTAATGTTTAATTGGATTGTGGTTTTTTTCTTTAGTAAGAGAGGGTTTCCACCTAAAAATTTTGTGTTTTCTTTAATTGATTTCTTTTTTATTTTCACTTCTGTTTGTGTTCGCTTTTTGAATTTTCCAACATGATATCAAAGCATGGTTTGATTATGAGGCCTACAATTTGCAAAGATGTCGAAGACTGTGAGTTTGTTCAAAGGTACAAAGTTCGATATTGAATTGTATGATGGAAAGAACAATTTCTCTTTGCGGCAAAGCATGGTGAAAGACCTCCTTGTTCAATAAGGACTGCTTAGTACAACAAGACAAGAGGCTCAAAAAAATAAGTTCTCATTATTGGGAGGAGCGGCAAATAAAAACGCTAAGCACTATTCGTCTTGCTCTTGCCCCAAATATTAAATATGTTAGAAAAATGATACAAGCTAAATCCAAATTAGTATGAAAGTAGTATCCCAATTGGTAAAAACCGCATTGTGAATACAAAATGAAAAGCTCCCAATCCCATATTGACAATTTAAAGGGGGGTTGTTGGGTTTATAAGGGTAAGTGTTTTTAACTCATTTAAATTAAGTCTTGGGTGAAGGAATGGAGGGAACCACACACACGCGCCGCCCGCCCGCTGCGTCGTGCGATGCTCGGGTGCAGGTGTGGGTGAGTTTTTTACACCGGGTATATTTATTTAGCGGAAAAATTATTTACTACTACCACCATTATTGCTATAATTAAAATGCAGATTCGTTTTCTTTGAATGTGGCTGTAATAATACTTAATCGTTGCTTAGATGATTAAATTCCATGCTTAACCGTTTCTGACTGTTGCTTAGGTGATTAAATACCAGATCTGATCTGCTAATGCTTCAACCATATTATAAATAGGATAACTTGTGTGGTGAAACAGTGTGGAAAACGAAAAAAGAACAAATCCAATCCTCCTCTCTAACTCTCTCGTTTTAATCTCATTTCTGGGCAAAGTTTGACGCGCTCCTAACTGGCAATTAACGAGTGCACATTAAGGGTCGGACCGTGTAAATCCTGGAGGACGGCCACTGCATATCTGTTTGCACCGGAGCAGAGGCGAAATCGTCTTTTAGGACAGTGGTATTTCCCACGGCACAGTGTCTTCGGTATTTTCTAATCCACTCTCCCTCTTTAGGTATTATTTGATTGTCGTTAGGCTGCGGTTTTTATTCAACATAATTTACTGCGTTGTATCGAGTTTTAACGCTAATTTTCGTATAATTTCACTGTTTAATTTACAGTATTTTTTGGGTTATTTTACTATACTTATTAGGCTATTTTACTGCATCTTTCAGCAATATTTTTCTGATATTTATACTACAATTGTCAGTTATTTTTCGGTAACTTACATCAGTATTTTATGTTGTATTCTACACGCTGTTATATGTGGTATTATAGTTGTACATGTCTACATTTCTTACAATCTAAAAGACGAATTAGTTAGTTTTATAGATTATAGACATGTAAAATTGCAAACAAGATTTATACTACAAAGTATAAAACTAGGGACTGTACTTGCTAATATTATAAACCATTCGTTCTTGTTTGGGCCTACCACCTAAGACTTAATATAGGAAAGAATGTGCTTTCATGAGATTTATATTTTCTAGCAAATCTATATGTTGATTTAAAAGTTCAAAACTTCTGGTTGCATTTTATTGGTCTCTTATTATTGCGTTTGTTATATTTGCTAGCAATAATTTGGACAATATCATCTAATTTCATGCGGCATAGTATAATATTGTATCTATTTAAGCTTATGTGGCGTACATATTAAATCACTTCTGTTATTGAGGTGAACTCACGTTCATATGACTTATATCACGAGCTGACGAAATATGGGGGAACTGTTATGTTAGACATTGATGATTGGAACTCATGTGATGCACTACTTTAGATTTCCAAAAAGACAATGCGAATTATGCTTATTTTAATCTAGTTAGCATAAAATGATAATACTCCATTATAGTTGTGGCATATGAAAGACAACAACTTGATGTGTTAATTAATTTGCCAATTGAATGCATAATAGAAGGAATAAGGTCATTAAGCCTTACGGGAAAAAGAAAATAAAAGCCCATATAGATCTAAGGGTTTAAATACGATTGGGCCAACAATTGGGCTTTCAAGTGTAGAGGAAAAGGAAAAATGGAAATGAGACATACCTAATAATAAACCAAAAATTATACATGAAGTTTAAGTATATGTATGTTTGATAATTTGGATTCCATACACTTTTCCTACTATTCATGTTGTAATTCAAAGGACCTAATTTTCAAGATTGATATGGAAAGGGTTAGATGGAAGCAACATATTGTTTGCATGCATGTATTACTTACATTTTATCAATGGAAGTTAGATCCACATAAACTCTAATATAAGCTAGTGAAATGTGAGAACAGTGCTATTGTATGACGCAAAATTCTTGTGTTACATACGAACTATTTTTACCGCTAAGTAGCATGGATTTCTTACTATTTTTTAACACAACCTTTGATTTCCTTTCTGTGGAAAGAGGTGTTCATGCTTGAGACTAGTGGTTTATGTTGAAGTAATAAAGCTCTAGATTATCCTAGAGGATGTACCTGTTGACTTTAAAGGGCTCCTCATTTAACGGTTAGATAAAATACTATAAAATGTTATGGCTCTGATCTTCACTACCTTGAACTGTGGGGGCGTCTAGCCTATGTAGGTTCTCTTGAATATATTATTGTCTTTCTAGATCAAGTGCTTTAATTTTGACAATCATGTAGCTAGTGCATTTGCAATTGAGGAAGGTCCTAAAATCCTTGATGACGTTATGAAGCCATAAGTGCACCTATTTCAAGAAAGTTTGTTGATAGCCAAAAATCTTGAATTATGATATTAAGAGAGAAATTTTTATGGGAAATTTAGAGGGGTTTTGGGATTCCTAAATAAACTAAAGTTTATGTGTTTGAAACTCTTCATGTGATATGTATCAAATCCTTAGATAGTAGCATTATAATTGATTGTTCCTGGTCACACATAAGCTTGTTTATGATGGCGGTTTGTATGTATGAAAAGTCAAGTTGATGAGATGCCCCTCTTTGGAGAGTATGAATGCTATAAATACCATAAAGCTTCTCTCGAGTTAATATAAGAAACTTATATGAAGCATATACGACACTGATGTGAGAATGACTAAAAAGGATTTAACTCTTGGCCATGTGAATTTGTTGTCACATGTTACTTGAAATGATGAAAAGCATGTTGTATGTTGCCGAATGCACTACTGCATATTGTTTTGGGCTGTAAGATGTTGATGTGCATGCCATTATGGACTTTTACATGTTGAATTCTGCAGTACTAGAGTAATACTTGCTGTTTCAGTTGTGCGAGCACGGTATGTTATGTACATATTATAGATTATGACTGTTAACTGCTAAATTTGTGCAGTATTGAATTTGTTCTTGATATTGCAACTGTTGTCTTTTGGGCAATATACTGTCATTTTAAGTTGTTTTCTTGAATTCCAACTTGTGGTTCAGAAAAACATGTTATGTTTGAGTATATGAGGACTGTATGTTGTCTTCAGAGACTTATTATGCCCTTAGAATCATTATTTTATGTATTCCTTTCTAGTTTTTTGGAAAAAAAGTAAGGTGCAGGCCACATGATAACATTGATTGGTCATAGGCTTGGTATTTAGTTTGTTCCTAGATGCCTTGTTTGGTTATTGTCATATGTTGTGTGCTCACGTTGGCTATTCAAATGACATACTATATGACCCTAGTGTTCATTTGATGAGAATAAAAATGTGGCATCACATCACAAGCCAAATATACTAAGGAAATTGATAGTATTATGTTTGGTGAATAATACAACATTCGTCCCTTTGTATCATATGTTAGTGATGGACCTTGTCTACAAACATTGATCCAAATAATGAATATTAAAGTGCTCTAACTAAATTATTGAAGCACTAGTGAAGCACTATGAATGGGATTTATGTTGTAATAGACTCCGTGTTGTGTTGAGTGTTTGTTCTCGTTGAGAGACATTCCACTAATTACAATATGTTTCTGACACTCCGCTAAAACCTGCATGTTTTCGTTGTCCTTTTAACACTGAGACGGCAGGTAGAAAAATCTAACGGCCTAAGAATGCAGTGTGAGACATTCCATTGTGGGGGGCTGTAAAAGCACCCGAGAGCCTATAAGGTATGTTGTCAAGTGATAATCTTTTCTTGACTATTGTGTTTCTACCGTTGTTTGCTAGTTATAGCTAGCTCATGGATATTCGTTATGATGGAAATATTATTTGTCAATTATCCAAAGCCGATGTAAATAGCTTAATGATGCTAAGCACTTGGGCTTGAGAGCCTTGCAGAGGCTTGGGTTGCCTTAAGTTGAGTTGTAAAAGGCATCTTGTGAGCTATGGTATTATGAACCTCTTTCTCTTGATATCACCAGAAATTTGGTACAACATTGGTAATATATGAACTACCCTTAATAGTAATATCGCATGTACGCTAAGTACGATGAGAATGGGTATATGGTCCTTTGTGACCTAAACTAGTGATAATGCTTCACAATTGTGATGAGGTGTGAAAGTGACAATTTGCGGTATGTGGTTTTCGTGCCAACTGTATATGATATACGTACTATGTGAGTACTTGGGGTGGAGATGTAATTTTACTAATATAATGTGTGCTCCACTAATGTGTTATACTGACTCTTATTGAAGTTGGCAAGCGATGGAGCTAGTTGTTTAACAGCTCATTGTAGGTACCTCAATGTGGGGGTAAGAGCAACTCGTGATTGATGTTGGCGGTAGTCAACTCTAAAGTACAGCTCTATTGTAATACAGTGTTGAAGTGCCTTTGTGGGGGCTTCCCGCTCCATTAGTGTCACTTCACTATGATAGTCAAGCTGCAACTGTTGTGGTAGAGAACAAGGTTCATCATGGCAAGAGGAGACACATTCGCCTCAGGCATAAGATCGTGAGAGATCTAATAGAAAGTGGAGTGATATCACTAGACTATATAAAGTCTGAAAAGAATCTTGCGGATCCGTTGACAAAAGGCCTTTGTTGTAAAGTGATTGTAAAACATCGAGGGGGAAGGGACTGAAGTCTGTACACGAATAAACTATGATGTATCCAACCTGCGCTTATCAGGTTCAATGTGAAAAGTCATAGTTTCATTCAAGATATGCACTGTGTATTATGTTGTCCCTCCCTATGGTGTGACAGTGCGGAGACGGGTCCAATGTCGTATGTTGGTGGTGTAAGCACGACTTGCACATGATGGACACTGTCCGGAGACGGGTCCAATGCCGTATGTTGGCGGTGTAAGCACGACTTGCACATGACGGAAACTGTCTGGAGACGGGTCCAATGCCATATGTTGGCGGTGTGAGCACGACTTGCACATGACGGACACTGTCTGTATGTTACCAGGGGTAAGGTTGAGCTTTAGCTCTTAATGGACCCATATCCATATATTTGGTGGTGTGCGGTAACACACACTCAATGGGATCCACCTATATAGGTGTGGGAGTCTGGCCGCTCCCTATGAAGGATTAAAAGTTGCCTTCTAGAGCGCCTATAAACATCCAGGACGAGCGCATGGCTGATTAAACGCGCCAAACCGCAGGAGTTGCCGAGATCTGGAGTTCGGTTTGTGTCCAAGTGGAAGACTATACAACCCCTTGTGAGGTTCAAGACGAAAGTCACCTTGCAAGGTGTTGGTCCTAAACTTGGGTTACACTCGGTGACAATTCAAGTCGCAAGACATCGGCACTGAAAAACTGAACTCCCTTGCCCGGTCTATTCTTTTCTTTTTCTTTTGCTTGTATCCTTTGTGGGGGATTGTTAGAAAAATGATACAAGCTAAATCCAGATTAGTAGGGAAGTAGTATCCCAATTGGTAAAAACCACATTGTGAATACAAAATGAAAAGCTCCCAATCCCACATTGACAATTTAAAGGGGGGTTATTGGGTTTATAAGGGTAAGTGTTTTTAACTCATTTAAATTAAGTCTTGGGTGAAGGAATGGAGGGAACCACACGCGCGCGCCGCCCGCCCGCCGCGCCGTGCCGTGCTCGGGCATGGGTGTGGGTGAGTTTTTTACACCGGGTATATTTATTTTGCCGAAAAACTATTTACTACGACCACCATTATTGCTGTAATTAAAATGCAGATTCGTTTTCTTTGAATGTGGTTGTAATAATACTTAATAGTTGCTTAGATGATTAAATTTCATGCTTAACTGTTTCTGACCATTGCTTAGGTGATTAAATACCAGATCTGATCTGCTAATGCTTCACCCATATTATAAATAGGATAACTTGTTGTGGTGAAACAGTGTGGAAAACGAAAAAAGAACAAATCCAATCCTCCTCTCTAACTCTCTGGTTTTAATCTCATTTCTGGGCAAAGTTTGACGCGCTCCTAACCGGCAATTAACGAGTGCACGTTAAGGGTCGGACCGTGTAAATCCTGGAGAACGGCTGTCGCATATCTGTTTGCACCGGAGCAAAGGCGAAATCGTCTTTTAGGATAGTGGTATTTCCCACGGCACGGTGTCTTCGGTATTTTCTAATCCACTCTCACTCTTTAGGTTTTATTTGATTGTCGTTAGGCTGCGGTTTTTATTCAACACAATTTACTGCGTTGTATCGAGTTTTAACGCTAATTTTCATATAATTTCACTATTTAATTTATAGTATTTTTTGGGTTATTTTACTACACTTATTCAGCTATTTTACTGCATCTTTTAGCAGTATTTTTATGATATTTTTACTACAATTGTCAGTTATTTTTCGGTAACTTACATCAGTATTTTACGCTGTATTCTACACGCTGTTATATGTGGTATTGTAGTTGTACTTGTCTACATTTCTTACAAAATAGACAGTGCTAGATGAAAAATCACCCAAATCTTTGTCAAAGAAGTTAGAAAAAATTTATATGTCAGCCTCTCACAAACAAGCTATATTTGAAGAGGGACTCACACCAATTGAGGATGGAAGAGGGTGGTGATTTGAGGGATCATCTAAACACGTTTATTAAATTGATCCCTCAGTTGGCTAGCTTGGATAAAAAATTCGAGGAAGATAAAGCTTTGATTTTGTTGGCTTCTCTCCCTAAATCCTATGAGACAGACATGACAACATTGCTCGTGGGAAAAATGACCTTAAAATTGGATGAAACTACGGCAATCATGTTAGAAAACGAAAAATTGGTAAAAGGAGATAGGCTTAAAAATGATGAAGGAGCCAAAGGGGAAGGAGTTATAGTTGTGGACATGGAGGTAGAGATTATTCTAAGTCAAATTCTAGACCTAGAAGTGATTATAGTGCCAAAGAATGTTATTATTGTCATGAAATGGGTCATATTCATGTATTTTGCAAGAAATTGAAAGTAGACCTAGAAGAGTTTAAGAAGACCCTTGAGAAGGTGGAGACAAGCAAGGGGGATAAAGTCGAGACCTCAACCAATGTAACCATCGAGAGTGGTGATGACCGGTACTTAGTTCAATATAGAAAGACGAGTCCAGAGTCATGAATCCTTGATTTGGGGTGCTGCCATCACATATGTATGAAAAGGGAGATGTTTGTTTCTTTTGAGGAATGTGGTGGGACTATTGTGTTTGCTAATGATGAAGAGGTCAACATAGAAGGTGTTGGGAACATTTAGATTAAGACGCACGATGGCAAGTTGACAACGTTGTCTAAAGTTTATGTGGCAATGACTCCAAAATTTTTGTGATCTCATCAGGAAGGCTTGATAAGTGGCTTATGACTACTCTTATCGAGGTGGTATAATGATGGTCATGAAGGGACAATGGTTGTGGTGAAGTGAGCAAGAATTTAAATAATTATATGTGCTTGAAGAAAATAGTTTGGTGAAAGATCAAAGCTCAGATTCCAGAAGGATTCGATTTGCCAATGTTGGAGGAGCGTTGATTTTTTGTAGTGTATTGGGGATTTTTTTAAATACGAGTCAGAGGGAAAGAATTGTTGGGTCCATCCCACATTTTATTTTGTTAAGTCAAAATAGAAAACGAAAAAAAAAAAAAGAGAGTTGGGGATTTGACAAGTATTGAATTCTTGATTTCAAGATTGTAATTCCCAAATTCAAAGAGAGATACTGATTCTTGATTGCATTGTGGCTTTTTTCCCTCTAGTGAGTGAAGTTTTTCACGCAAAAATTTGTTTGTTTTTCCATTGATTTTTTTTATTTTCGCTTCCGCTTGTGTTTGATTTGCGAATTTTCCCAACAATTTGATTAATTTGGTCATTTTAAGTAATTTAAATGTGATTTTAAGTAATTTGGGAACTTTGAGTAATTAAAAGGTAAATTTGAATAGTTTGTTCATTTTGAGCAATTCTGAGTATTTAAGTGGTCATTTTGAGTAATTCGATAATTTTGTGTAATTTGGTCATTTTGATTGAATAATTAGTTGGTTTTGAGAGATTTGTTCATTTTGAGTAATTAAATGATAGTTTTGAGTAATTTGGTCATTTTTATGTAATTTAATGATGATTTTGATTAATTGGTTTGAGTAATTGAATAGTGATTTTAAGTAGTTGAATTGTGATTTTGAATAATTTGGTCATTTTGAGCAATTGAATGGTAATTTGGTTATTTTTACCACTTGAGTTGTGATTTTAAGTAATTAGGTAATTTCAAGTGATAGAATGCTAGTTTAAAGTAAGGATTATTTACAATTTAGTACCCTAACATTTTCACAATTAATAAAAAGAACCCTGACCTTTTTGAATTATTAGAAAGGTCCCTTAGTTTTTTCTATATTAATAAAAAAAAGCCTCTAAATTTTTGTTGCATTAATAAAAAGGCTTCTCTTTGACTTGATGATGTCATTTTCAGATGACAAAAGTTGATGTAACAACTGTGTTTTTATTAATGCTACAGTAAAAGCACAAAAATACCCTATAAAAACCATATTTTGATAGCTTCTATATAACACAACATCTCAAATTTTGTGCTTATAAAGTATTAATAAGGGCGTTGAAGCGTACTTAGGTCATTTTATTTGTAGTATTAATAAAAAAGCAATTGTCACATCAGCTCTGTCAATGAAAAATGACGTCATCACGCTTGAGAGGGTCCTTTTTATTGATAGACTAAAAACTTAGGGGCTTTTTTAATAATTTAAAAAAATCAGGGTCCTTTTTATTATTTCTAAAAATGTCGAGGTACTAAAATGTAAATAACCCTTAAAGTAATTCAGGCATTTGAGTAATCAAATGGTGATAGTGAGTAATTTGATCATTTTGAATAACTGAGGTGTCATTTTTTTTTGTAATTCAGTTATTTTAAGTAATTCAATCATTTTGAGTAATAAAGTGATTTTGAAAATTCATGTGATTTAGAGCAATTGAATGGTGATTTTGGGTAATTTGATCATGTTGAGAAAGTGAATGGTGATTTTGAGTAATTCAGTGATTTTAAGTAATTGAATGGTGATTTTCAGTAATTCGGTCATTTAGAGTAATTGATGTGCCTCATTTTTATAGGTTTCATGCCTCACTCCCTTCACATATTCGGCTATTATATATGTATTTTATTAAAATTTATGTATATTTAGGCTTCGGGCGCATTGGAGTAAAGACAACTTGAAAAGTGGTAAAGGACAAGCAGAATTGGACATATTTTAAGACTAAGTTGAGAAACCCGACATCATGTGAAAAAAAACAAAGATCCATTGGGTCATGATTTGGCAACCCAAATCAATGCTGTAAGGCTTTGGGAACCAATCAACCAATCGGCGAGTAGAGCCAATCAATCGGCCCGATTAACTGCTAGTGTGCCCTAGGGCATAGCGCAGGTAACAAAAAAAAGGGAACGCCTTTGTTTGAAAACTTTCGGCTTTTTTTTCATCTCTTCCTCTCCTTTCCCAAGGCACTACAAGATATCTAGGTTTTCTCAAAGGTTGAAGAGCAAGCGGTCGGAGTGCTAAGGGATCAAAGCAAGGGTCACATCAATGCCAATCGAGGGAGTCTCGGTTCATAAGTTTTCCTTCACTTTTCTTTTTAGATTTTGTAATATGTAAAACTCCTATAGAAGAGTAGACTTTTAGTTTAGAGATGAAGGACGGGTAGCCATCCAGATCCCAAATTTATACTGTATTGTTGACGATGACTTGTGTTATGTTATTTTGGCATCCTTGTAGGGAGTTATTTATTGTGATTGGTTTTCTATAGATGTGATTGTAGTCAAGATTAGATTTTCAGTTTATTTGCGCTCCATTTATGTGCTTGTAGCCTAGACTTTAGCATAATAGGTTTTCACGAGCGATTAGGGTTGAGGATGTGTCCAACCCTAACTGCAATCTTTTGTATAAGTTAACACTAAATTAGGAGCGAGAATGGAATTAAGTTGTACTATTGAGATAACCCATGTTATATCTAGAGTGATAAGATGGGTTATGCCCTTAGACTAGTTCATTACTCCAAGCCTCAGCTTAAGTGTTAACCCATGCTTAGTGCTTGTAGCCCAAGCCCTTTAAATCATTGTTATAGTAAAGTATAATGATGGGATTTGAGTCATGCTACCCCGAATTCATTCCCTAATTGCTCTTGATTGATTTGGCACTATAATTTATTATTTCAGTCTTTAATTTCATTAATAGCCCAACTTCTCAATGAAAATCCAAAGTCAAACAGTACATTAATAACTGAATCTGACTTTACACCAATTCCCCGAGGATATGACACCCATATACCTGCTATAGCTACGACTTGCTCGTACACCTGCGAGTGAACGATTTTTGCACTCCTTTAAAACCACACCAAATTTTGCACCGTTGCTTTGGAATTGGTACCCAAAGTTAGATTTAAGAATTCGCGAGTTTTTATTTTTCATTTTGTTTAGCTCGTTCTCTTAGCTTTAGCATTGTGATTAAAGTGAATTTAGCTTACTCTGTATTCCATGCACAGTAGACGCTCACTCAAACCCGAATTGATTGCTCTCAATCTAGAAATTGAGTTGATGATATCTACTTTGAGGCAATATGACGCAAGTAATAATTCAACTCAGACCATGGCTAATGACGCACCATGCACAATTGGGGAACATTTTGTTTTCCAAACATACATCGCACTAGCCAAAATTGTGTTACCCACCATGGGTAACGTAAACTTCAAAATCAAGCCTGGGATCATCAACATGCTTCCCACTTCTATAGGAAGTCAATTGAGAGCCTGTACGAGCACTTTGATGCCTTTTTTGAAATTTATGAAATGCACCACTGTCAATGTGTCTCAATCGGGTCAGTTAGGCTACATCTCTTCCCGTTTTTGCTAAAAGACATAGCCAAACAGTGGTTTCAGTCCCTTCGAGAGGTGAAATCATCACTCAGAACAATATTCAATAGAGATTCCTGGTCAATTTTTTTCCTAAAGCCAAGACTATGGCTATTAGATGTGCAATTAATAGTTTCAAACAAAAAGACCATGAACAATTTCATCAAAGTTGGGACAGATTTAGAGAGCTTCTTAGAAGTTGTCCCACCATGGGTCACCCATGCGAGGTCTTGTTCAGAGTTTCTATGATGATCTTATGGCCTCAAACCAGTAAATGGTGAATGATTCATGGGGGGAGCATTTAACCAACAAGACAAAAATGAGAAGGACATTATTTGAGCACCACTTTTTTGAGGGTGGTTAGGGGACGCACATGTGGTGTCTACGAAGTAGCATTAAATGGTGACGTGAACCTTAGATTTGAGGCCTTAGTAGGAAAATGGACCAAATGATGAATATGCATGCTAATCCTACTAATGTGCGCTTAGTTAATGCTAGGGGTGTAATTCAGCCAAGCCAGGCCTGAGCCTGCCAAGCTCGAGGGTCGGCTTGTTAGCATTAAGCTCGGAAAGTAAAAGCTTGACCTCAACTAGTCAAAAGCCCGAGCTTAATTAGATTCGATCTAAGCTCGGTGAGCATCGAATTGAACTTGCAATATTTCGACTCATTTAAGCTCAATATAAGCTCGTTTAAGCTCAATCTCGGCTCATTGAAGCTTCAATTTGGCTTCATTAGGTAATATTTAAGCAAATATATTACATTAAAAAAGGATTACTTAGACTCGTTTAGGCTCGCGAGCCTATGAGCTTGAGCTTCATTAAGCTCGGGCTCAACTCGATAAGCTAAAAGAGCTGGCTCGGCTCAACTCAAGCTCAAAACAATTCGAGCTTTTAGCCCTTACGAGCCAGCTCAGCTCATTTACACTCTTAATTAGCGCAGCTGGTACTACTTCATGTCGCATTTGTCTAATTAAGGACCATTCAGTATTTGATTGTCTATATGCCTCACAGTTCCCAGAATATGTGCAAGACCAAGTTTATATAGGATAAGAATATTCAAGGAATAATAACCCATACTCTAGTACTTACAATCCAGGATGGTGCAACCATCCAAATTTCTTGGGGAAGCAAAATGCCAATCAGAACCAAACCAGGAGGCAACCAGCGCTTGGTTTTGTGGATAATTCACCCTCTCTCGGCTTTCAGGAAGGACAAAGGTACAGTTCTTCTTCTAACCCCTCTACTATGCATGCTAACCCCCCACTCCAGCCTCCTAGGTACACTTCTCAATTTGAGGAGCGTATGCTCCACTTCATGGAGGAAAACCAATAGTTGGTTCAGTCCTACTCACAGTGTATTTCTAAGCTAGAGAGCTAACTAGGACACTAGCCTAGGCACTGAATTGGAGAGGGGAAGGGAGGTTACCCTCCCAACATCTTGCAAATCCTAGAGGGTCGACTAGTTCTAACTTTAGCGAAGTCGCTCATGAGCAAGCTGAGGTTGTATCGATTTTGGGTGAGCATAACTGGAGGAGGTTGAGATAAAGATCGAGCAAGAATGGGTGATTCCGCCCCTTATTGTTGATTTGGATGGAACACAAGCACCTTCACTGGGTTAACCACCTGAACCCGTCATCCCTTTTCCTTTGGCCCTTCTAGGACCAAAGGAAAAGGACAACCCAAAGAGGGCTGAGCTCTTGGACTTGTTTAAGGACGCAAAAATCAACTTAACGTTGATTGACACCATTAAACATGTTCCTATGTATGCGAAGTTCCTCAAGGACCTTAAGATCTAGCTTACTGAGAAAGTGAGCAGTATTCTAGTATTGGGCATCCCACCCAAGTGTCAAGATCTTAGGGCTTTTATGGTCTCGTGCGTCATAGGAGAGAGATACACTAGTCAAGCCCTTCTAGATATAAGGCGAGTGTGAAGTTCATCCCGTACTTGATGTTTTGAGAATTAGGCCTTGGAGATCTTAAACCAACTTATATCACACTCCAATTGGCTGACATATTATAGCATTTACCTCTAGGGATGCTGGAAGATGTACATGTCAAGGTTGACAAGTTCATTTTCCACGATGACTTTATTGTGCTAGACATGGACTCTGCTCCTCATCAAAAGAATCATACCCCTATCATTTTAGGTTGACCATTCTTAGCAACGATTGATGCTATTATCCCCAATAGGACTGAGGCATTGAAGGTTTCTTTCGGAAAGCTCAAAGTGAATTTGAACATGTCTAATGCTGTTAAATAGCCAAGAGATGAGGGCGATCGGGACCGTTTCCTGGTTGACGCGATTGGCCTTTTGGTAGAGTTAGTTTCAACTGAATTTATCAGAGAAGATGATTTGACTGGCATTCTTGCTTTGACTGATGACATTGTTTGCACTGATGATTTACGTGATTCACATGATGTGATCAGAGTTGAGGGTAGGGTCTGATTTTCACACCCCTAATTGGCCTTCGTAGTGAGCATGCTAAGCTCCATTGAATGCCCACCATTGTTGAAACTCAAACCTCTTCCTTCCACCCTTAAGTGCATATTCTTAGGTCCCAATGACACTCTACATATTATTATAGCATATGATCTAACTGAGGCATAGGAATCTAGATTGTTAGAGGTCCAACAGAACCATAAGCAAGCTATAGGGTGGTTGGTCGCTAATTTGACAAGAATTGACCCTATGCATACATAAAATTCACTTAAAGGAAAATGTTAAGCCTTCTGGAGAGATGCAAAGAAGGCTTAACCCAAATATGAGGAAAGTGTTCTTGAAAGAGGTTGTGAAGCTACTTGATGCATGTATTATTTACCTAATTTTTAATAGTCCTTGGGTGAGTTTGGTCTAAGTGGTTCCTAAGAAATCGGCAATCACAGTGATAATTAATGCTAAGGAATATTTGATTCCTACGCATACTACTCCAGGTTGGAGAGTTTGCATTGATTATCATAAGTTGAATTCTATAACGCATAGCGACCACTTCCCCCTTCCTTTTCTGGACCAGATTTTAGATAGAGTAACAGGGTGAGCTTATTATTATTTTCTTAATGGTTACTAAGGGTACAACTAGGTTCTGGTTTACCTTAAAGATTAGGACAAAACAACATTTACTTGTCCTTTTGGTACGTTGCATACCGAAGGACGCCCTTCGGTTTGTGCAACACGCCAGCTGCTTTCCAGCAATGCATGATGTCCATTTTCTTTTATATATTGGATCATTACCTGAAAGTTTTTATGGACAATTTTTCTGTTTTTGGTTCATCTTTTGATGATCACCTTACTCACTTCGACCTTGTTTTGCAGAGATGTGAAGAGTACAATTTGGTGCTCAGCCGGGAGAAGAGCCATTTTATGGTCTAATAGGCTATGCCATTAAGGTATGTGGTATCCAAAGCAGGCATCACAATAGACAAGGCCAAGATTAATCTGATTGCTAACCTTCCTCCACCTACTTTGATGAAGGAAGTTCGGTCGTTTCTTGACCATGGAAGTTTGTATAAGCATTTTATCGCCAACTTCAGTAAAATAGGTAAACCTTTATCACATTTGCTTGCCAATGATGTGCCTTTTGTTTTCGATAATGAGTTTTTGGCTGCTTTTACTACATTAAAAACCTTGTTGTCTACAGCTCTAATAATTCAGCTACCAGATTACTTTGCCTTTTGAGGTTATGTGATGCTTCAAATTATGCTGTAAGAGCCATGCTTGGCCAAAGAAAGGATAAAAAACCTATCATGGTCTACTTGTTGGGATAGGTGTCCTAGAAAAACCTAATTAGTTAGTTTTAAATATTAAATAAATAAAATTATTTAATTTATTTATTGCCTGATTATGTTTTATGAGTCAAACATACGTGATTGCTTTTCTAAAATGTTCCATGAGATAGATGTTGTCCAAGATGACGTGTCAGGTTTAGTTTAAGTGGTCTATAAGATTGAACCATGGAAAGACTAAGATTAAACTAGTGACACATTGTCAAAGTATGTTCATAGTCGGTGATAAGTTTGATCAACTTGTCTAATAAGACTATAATATGATACTTTTGAAGACTTGTCTTGTTCATAAATGGATAGGGATCCAAGAGTATTATGTTGGTATTTTTAATAAGATTGGAACACTTAGCATGACCACCTGAATTAATTGTTTCTTTAATTGATATCAGAAATAATTAATTCTTAAAGACAATAACTCTAAATCTGCAAAATAGTCTGGACTCATGCATGAAATGCTAATTGCTTTGATGCCCAAAATAACGAGGTTAAAAAGTGACTAACCAAGATCTTATGTTGTTGGGCAATTACATGAAGTATGGCGGGAACGGATATTTTACTAAGAATCTAAAATGTAAGGTGTCCCCCTAGTTGATTCGCAAATATACAAACAGATTCTAGAATCTTTGGCCAAAGTATTCCATATATTTGACATTTGGAATTAATGCAGAAATTGTTTCTATATTATGAATTGCTCGCGAAGTGCAAGTCGGGAACTACAGCGATAAATGTGAGAAAAATAACGATAGTAGTTAAAGTGCTTTTTGCTCACGGATATCTAATAGAGGGGTTAATTGTCGCAATAAAATTATTTGCAAAATTCTTGAGTGAATATATTTAATTATAGAGTGCAGTAAAACTTATTTAGTGAAATTAAGTTTTATTAAATTGTAATCAATTATTATCATGAGACGATAATCATATTTAACCCATTTGGAGCTCGAGTTAAATTGCCCCTGAGATCCCTCTGCAAGCCTCAACTTAAGCACTGTTTGAAAATATTTAAAAATTAATCAACGAGATGAATTACTTATTTATGAGATAAATAAATTTTTATACTAAGCAAATATGCATGAGATGAATATTTAATATGATAAATTGTATCATGTTTTAAACAAAAAATAAAGGTTAGAACGTGTTTTTTTTTTTTTTTTGGTAAACCAGCGAAATATATTGAAGAAAGGAAAGTAGAGAACGAGTGTGATCACACCCATCGCTGACATCTTGCTGACATCAGCGATAGGGTACTCTGCGCATTTCTTTGAGTATGTGCTAACGTCACATATGACATCAGCAGCTGGGTAGCCTCATTATAAATATATCAGCGTGGTTACGTTTTGTTTGGTGAATTATGGTTTTTAGGTTTTGGAACCTAGTTTTCTCCGACAAAAAAAATCCTAAAATTATTTTAGGGATTTTCTAATTGATGTTTAGCATAATTTTTCTGATAATTATTTTTCGGAAAGATTTAAACAAAAAATTTTGTTCCAAAATTTTTTCTAAATTAAATATTTTGAGAGTTCATACTCTGGTGCTAATAAAGGTCGTTGAGGAGAAGATCTTGAGGTGTCAATAAGTTTTTTCCTTCTAATTTCATATCTTCAAGTCAGAGCTTAGATTTGCAGTTTAGGTATATCTAGATTAAATATTTGATATTTAATTTATTTTTCTTGATGTCGTTTATTCTACATACCATGTTTAGACTTATTTTATTCGATATTTTTGATTGTTATATTATAAGCCTATTAGAGTAAGTTCTAGGTCTAATTAAATAGTTTAGTTAAATTAGGCATTAGATTTAAAATTAAGAATTTGAAATTGGTTTCCACTGTGCCCGCTCTAGTTATTTAGGGAAAATTTTTTGAAATATGTTTCCAACAATTGGTATCCGCGCCAAGTCTAAACACGTTCATAATTGACATTAAAACGTCATGTTTGATATAATTCGGGTATGTAGAATTACAAAGGTATGAAATTAGGAGTTTCATTGAAGGAAAAAGACTATCATGAATATTATTATTAAAAGAGCTTAATAATAAGATTAAAGGTTCATTAAAATTTTAATTGTTTAAAATTTTGTATGAGTCAGGATTCAATCAAGGAGCATAATTCTAAATCAGACCTAATAAGATTAGATATTCTAAGAGTTGAATAATTTAGATTATTAGCCTAATTTGATTAGATTTAAACATAGGCATGAAATATTCACTTGTTGAATATTTCATAATAATCCAAAACAAGGAATACTTTATAATGTTATTAAAAAGTTTAATAACGAGATTGTTATTCATCAAATTTAAATTATATAAATTATCATGAATTATTATTGAAGTGCTGGGTGTACATTTCTAAATAATCTGATGGATTAGATATTCAAATAGATAAATAATTTAGACATATACAACATCAAAACGAATGTCTAATTGGATTGGATGTTCGGTTTACGATGTAATGAGATCAAGATCGGGTTTAATAAATTATTTATATATTTAAATAATAATAAAGATATATAAGTGGGACGTGCCAGCAATTTTTTTTATATTTTTATTATTTAAATAAATTTGAATAAATAAATAATTAATTAGGATTAGATCCTAATTTAGATTATGTGATAATCTTTTCTAAAAGAGTTTAGAAAAATCTTTAATTGTTCCAACATTTTGGGCTTTAAGTAATGTTATTTAAATTGTTTTTTTAAAAAAATACTTGTTAAATTTGGTTCACAAATTTAATATTATTTAAAGAGTTAACTATTATGTATGATATGAATAAAGTTATGAGGCTATATAACTTGGTGAAATATTTGATTTCATCTAGCGGGAGAATTTTTTAAAAATAAATCTAATTAGATTAGATAATTCAAAAGTTGAATTATTTGAAAAAAAAAATTCTCATAATATATTTAACGAGATTAGGTTACATAGATTGGATAATTAAAGGAATCTAATGTGATTATAACTTTATTTAATTGTTAAATAAAATTTAGTATGAGAGTCTAACATTGATTATGAAATAATCAAATTTAAAAGAAAAATCTGTCATTGTAAATTTCAAGTGGGAGTGAGGATTAGGAGTTGATTCCTCACGGTCTCCATTGCCAGTCTAATAGTATAGTGGATAGGTGCTACTCCCCGAGGGCATTTGTTCGCTGGATACAAGGTTAGACTTCTTAATGATAGATAGAGGTATTGGAAAATTGAGTACGGCCATGCTGCCATGGAGTACCTTATTTACCTGTTGTAATGTTTAGGTAATGGTATACACTTGACTAGGATGGTATGACTTAGAGACCATGGAAGAAGCAGTGGGTTGAATATGTTTAGGAAACATTTCAATTAACAATAAATCTCATTTGACTAATTACTTGTTGTGCCTCACCCATAATAGCAGGTAGATTGGTCAGCTCATTGTTGCATACACACAAAGAATGGTTTGGTGGATCCATGCTTTGTTTATTTGTTAAAATTAAAAAGTTTACAAGGCTCAAAATATCAAGTGGAAGCAAGCTTCTATATAAATGTTCATGACCTCCATCATGTAATAAGTCTGACAAGTATAGATGGTTGCATTACTCCCCGAGGAGGATGTTAATCCGCGGAATAAAGGGTTAGAACTCCACTGGGATGGACTAAAATCCAAGTAATTGAGCACAACCATGCCGCAATGGAGTTAGTAGAGCACTTGTATGGATGTTCAGGTAGTGGTGTACACTTGACTAGGGTTCTACATTAACCTCCTCGAGGAGGTATGTTGTAGGATTTTAGAGGCTGAGGAAAAGATGTATGTTAAATATGTTTAGTAAAGAGTTTATAAGAAAATGTATTTATTGAAAAATGTTCTCACCCTTCTTATCTCTCAATTCGACCTTGCAGCCAAGGAGTTTTGAGCTGTTTCGGAAGGGTCTCCACGGCATACATGTGAATGTCGGAATGTGAAATCCGAAGTTTGATTGTTTTCCAAAAACTAAGAAAAGTAATTTTGCATGTTATATGACTTATTTTACAGTTTTCGATTTCAAACTGGTTCTTAAGTTATGCATTGCGATTAATACTGGTATGTCTTGTGTGTTCTGTTTTGTTCGCTATAATATGGTATGTCTTAGCACATGGTGAGCACTAGGAGATGCTGAATGTTCTCTAGATTGCTACTAGTAAATCTACTAAGTTGAAAAGAATGTTAAGGACGTTAAACTGGACTAAAGAGTTAGTTGCAAAATTCGGACATTAGATGTCGAATGTTTTCTAGTATTAGATACTTGAAAGTTCAACTATAGTGGATATAATAAGACACTCTAGAAAGTGTTTGGTTAGAGAACTGGTGGCATGAGAACAGTTAATGAGAAAGATGATTGACACTAGATTGTGTTAAGAAAGTTCAATTCAAGAGCGTGTCAAATGATGATGGCTTATTTAATTGTACCAGGTTTCTTGATGCAAAATTGATAGCTAGTCTTAACAGGATATGATCTTGACTTGCCTATCAAGGTCTTTCAATCTGTTTAAGCTGGATACATTGAGTAATAGAGATTGCTCATTTTCTTAACTGATGAAAGTATAGTTTGACAGAAAAGGTGTCAACAGAACTAAGGGAAGAGCCCAATTAGTATAAGTATCTATCTCAAGAATTAGGAACCTCATGAGGGTAAACGTGAGTCCAAATAGTTTTATCTTTTCACAATAAGAAAATGGATTTTTAGCGGCAAGATTTAGCAACAACAAGCAAAAGTCGTTGGCAAAAATAAATTTTTTGCAACGACAAAACATTATCGTTGCTAAAAACAAATTTTTGGCAATCACAACATAATCTATTGCGAAAAATATATTTTTCGCAACAATATTTATTATCACTATAAAAGCTGACTTGTTTATTTGCAATGACAGTAAGAATTTGTTCCATAGAGCTTGTCTTTAGCAACGAAATTTATCAATCGTTGCCAAAGAGCATGTATTTGGCGATGACAAGAATTTTCGTTGCGAAAAATACTACTTTAGCAGCCGTTGGCGAAAATCATGTTATTTAACAACAACATTAGATTATTGTTGCCAAATATATATTATTCTTCATCATAAATATTTAAAGTTCTTTTAATAAAATTTTGCCGCCATTTTCATCTTTGACAATGTAAAAGAATAATGTTGTACAAAATATTAAAATTTACAAAAATTTTACCAACGATAAATTGTCGCTGCTAAACATAGACATTTCGCAATAACAGCGTACTGTCGTTGCAGTATATGTATAATTAGCAACAACGGTGTCTAGTAATTGCCAAATATTCAATGGTGTACTGTTCGTTGCATTGTCAAAATTTATCCCCTAGGTCTTATGAGACTAGAAATATCATCTAGTTATCTTAATATCTTAATATATATTAAGATACCATAGAATTTCAAATTTTATTACTAAATTTAAGTACCCTATGCCAGAACTTAATAATTTTTGTTAAAATTCTATCAATCTTTGTTATAAAACTTTAAGACAACTAAGTAATAAAATTACAAAATTTTATTGTAATATAACATTTTCAAATACTCAAACTAAAATAATAATACTTTTACCAAAATTTCATTCCCTCCAGAACCTACTTTTCAATTTTACTTTCCTGCTTCCAAACACAAATTTTCACTTCCCTCCAATATTACATTCAAAAAAATAAAGTACAATTTGTCAAAGACATATAGATAATTCAATTATATTAAATTTTTTTGTCTTCTAAATATATTACATAAGCTTAATATTGGCAAAATTTTAAAATTTTATGTCAATTCACAAAATTTTGGGTAAAAAAATTCCGGCCAAAGCTCAAATTTTGGGTATAGAATTTCATTAACATTTTATTATATTACTTAAATAATTTGCCCTAACCCCCCAATGCTCTCTCTCTCTCGCTCTTTCTCCTATCTCCTTCGCTCCAGTTCAGTCTCTCTCAGTTGTCTCTTCGCTCAGTCTCTCTCACTTGTCTCTTCACTCTCTCTCTCTCTCGCTCGTCTCTTCACTTCTTTAATTAAATTTTGTGTCCCCGTTGCAGGTTTGGTAGAGAGAAAAGGACTGACACTGCAAGCTTGACTCTGTTACGAAGGTATCAATTTCGTGATTCAATTTCTTTTTTAATGTAGTTTAATTTGCAGTTAATTGAGCAATTATGCTAAATTTAGACTGTTTGAAAATATTATAAATCTCATCTTTAGGTCAATTTATTTCATGTACAAAATAAGGTTAGTTTGTAATAAAATAGGGTTAATGCAAGATTCATGTCAATTTGTTGAAGATTGAGTAATTTAATGTAAGATTATTGTCAATTTGTTGAGGACTGAATAGTTTAATGTATGATTACCTAATATGTTAATGTTTGGTGTAGTGTTAGTTTTGATGTATGCTATCAGGATTAGTTTGCTCAATTGGTCCTTTCTCTCATTAAAAGGTAACTCAAATAATTTAGATTTTAATGTGTTTTCTACATTTTTATATAATATATTAAGCCCTAACTTTTAATATTAATCTCATCTTTGATTTTATATTTTCTGTTAACTATTGAAGTAAAATCTACTATTAACTGTACATCTTGAGGAGTTTTTTTGTTTTAGTACTTAAATTGAGAGCGTAACTAATGTAATTTTAGTCCTAGTTCATAGGTTTTTACTTATAGGTTTCCAATGTATTGTAAAACTATTGTGTTGTGGACTTGAGCGTATGTTTCATGTTAGATAGGTGTTACTCTTTTTTCTACCTTTAGATTTCTAATGTATTATAAAACTATTGTGTTGTGGACTTTTTGATGTTCTTTATCCTATATTTGAATGATGTGTAATAGTGGCATATCACCATGATTTCTTGGTTTAGGCCCTTATGATGACTAATTGTGCATACTATAGCTTGGTTATGTGATTACTTTATTGATAATAATTGTCTTAGTATTTAAATACATGTTAAATTGCATTATTATGATGATTTTAGGACATAGTGATAGACAATAAGTGGATGAAAATAAAAGATCGAAGAACATGTGAGTATTTACACGGCGTTGATAGTTTTCTTGACTTTGCATACAAAACATTAAACTTATGTGATAATGGCAAGATTAGATGCCTTTGTAATAGATGCCGAAATGTTTCTGTGAAAGAAAGATGTAATGTTAGATATGATTTATTGAGGTATGGAGTTTTTCAACAATACACCATATGGAATTTACATGATGAAAAATTTGATGATATTGAGAGCTCAAATTATGAGGATGAATATGATAGTGCTGATACAACTGCTCATGATTATATGCTCGATGTGTTACAAGCCGCTTGTGATATGGCAGGAATGGGTTTACAAATAGGTAATATAGGTAGTGAACTTGATGATATTGTGCCAAATGCGAATCAACAAGTTCCAAATTGTGAGGCAACATAGTTTTATCGCCTATTAAAAGAGCCTCAAAACCCATTAATCGTTGAGGGTAAAAAGATGCCAAAGTTAACTTATTTGGTGAAGTTGCTTCAATTGAAATGCCTTAACAATTGAAGTGTCACTTCCTTGCTCCGATTTCAAAACGACACATTGGGTCTACAACTTTCTACATCATATTATGCGGCCAGAAAAATTATTACAGATTTGGGTCTCAAATATGTTAAGATTGATGCTTGTAGAAATGATTGTATGATATATTGGGGGAGCACATTGATGCAGTGGATTATCCTACTTACCACCTGTCAAGGTGGAAGGGAAATAAAGGACCTAAAGGAAAAAAAATATTCCTTACAAAACTTTTTGGTATTTTCTAGTTACTTCTAGACTTCGAAGATTTTATATATCAAGTATGACTGCTAAATATATGCACTCATAAAGAGGATTGTGTAGATGACAGGGTAATGAGACATCCCACTGATTCTCCTGCCTAGAAATCATTTCATAGATTCATGATTCATTTGCTTTAGATGCTCGTAATGTAAGGCTTGGTTTAGCTTGTGGTGATTTCCAACCTTTTAGAAACACACAACATAGTGTTTGGCCGGTTGTACTCATCCCTTATAATTTGCCTCCGTGGATGTGCATGAAATCTTCTTCATATATGCTAACAGTTCTTATCCCTGAAGGTGAAAAAATGTCCAGGAATGGATATAGATGTGTATTTGCAACCAATGATTGAAGAGTTATAAATGCTTTGGGAGGTTGGTATTGAAACATACAATACCCACTTAAAACAAAATTTTGTGATGCATGCAACTGTTTTGTGGACAATAAATGATTATCCTGCATATGCTGATTTGTTTGGTTGGTCAACCAAAGTATATTTCACTTGCCCTTGTTGTCATGGGGAAAAGGAGTCACGTCAAAGAAACAGCAAAACGTGTAATATGGGTCATTGGCGTTGGCTGCCACAAGATCATAGGTGGAGAAAAAATTCTGAAGCTTTTGATAACGCAGAGAAAATATGTTTAGCTCCTCAACTTTTGTCAGGTGATTATGTGTTGTAACATTATGAGAAATTCAAACAAGCTCCATTTGGTAAGAGTAAGAAGAGAAAACATGACAATCCCACTTCTAATTTATATGAATGGTGAAAGAAAAGCATTTTCTTTGAGTTGCCTTATTCGAGAAAGCTCAAGTTGCGTCATAATATTGATGTCATGCACATAGAGAAAAATGTTTATGAAAATATCCTTTTTACATTGATGAATACAATGGGTAGGTCTAAAGACACTATAAGAGCTCGACTTGATCTTATTGCAATGAAGATAAGGAAGGAACTGCATCCCATTATAGAAGGAGAAAACTTGTGTATTCCCACTGCGTTCTACATCTTCAGTTCTGATGATAAAAGAGCAGTGTTTGAAGTCCCCTAATGGCTATCTATCAAACATCTCTCGTTGTGTCACAAAGGGTGAACATAAAATCTTATAAATGAAGAGCCATGATCATCATGTATTCATTGAACAAGTCCTTCCCATTGTGGTTCACGGATTCTTACCTAGAAAAGTGTGTGAACCATTAATTGAGTTGAGTTAATTTTTTCGAAATTTATATTCCAGAGATGTAACGTTAAAAGATTTGGAGGTTCTTTAAAAGCAAATTCCTTGCACTCTTTGTAAGTTGGAGATGGTGTTTCCACCTGCATTTTTTGATGTCATGGTGCATTTGGTGGTTCACTTAGTTAAAGAAGGAAAGATTGCAGAACCCGTTCGATATCGGTGGCTATATCCAATTGAATAGTACATTAATCTTATTATTTTTATTTCTAGCATTTGACTTAGCAAAAACTTTCTAACTTGAAAAAGAATCTGGTGTAATAGGTATTTACAAAATTTAAAATCATATGTTCACAACAAAGCACGTCCAGAAGGTTCAATTGCAATGGGGTACTTTGCCGATGATTGTCTCACATTTTGTTCTAGATTTATGGATGATGCTGATACTAAATTTAATCGCAAAGCAAGAAACGATGATGGTGATGTTGAGGCACATGCAAGTAATGACTTAGAGATATTTAGATCTATTGGTCGTCCTCTAGGAAAAGCTTCCCAGCATAATCTATCTTTGGAGGATTTTGAGCAAGCTCATTTATATGTCCTCCACAACTACGATGATCTTTTGGATTTTATTAGGTAACTTGTGATGTATTTATTTATACAAGTCTTGGTTAGACCAAACTATTCTCAATTTATTCTAATTTATCTTATTAGGGAACACAAGTTGGAATTAGAAAGAAAAAATCATCAGAATGTTGAAAAGAGGCATAAGGAGCAATTTGCAAAATGGATATACAACCATATATGTGTATTTATGTTAATCATAAATTTAATAAGAATAAATTCCTTTCGTAGTTAAGTTAGTTTTGTCCTTCTTAATAGGTGAAGCAAATGCATAAAGATGGGCTAGTGGGTGAAGATCTATAACCTAGGATGCTATCCTTCACGCATTGCAAAGCTGTATAATGGGTGTATTGTTAGTGGTTTTAGATTCCACATGTTAGATCTTCAAGAAACTAGGAAATGTCAAAATAGTGGTGTAATGGTTCGTGGTGATGATGAATCTGATAAAGAATACTATGGGGTATTGAAAGATGTCTATGATGCACTATGGGGGCGGAAATCGTGTCTTTGCTTTTAGATGTGACTGGTATGATGTCCAACACCATGAATGGGGATACAAAGTAGATGCATGTGGCATAATAAGTGTTCACAAAGCAAGAAGGCTAAAGACAGACGAGCCTTTTGCTCTTGAATCACAAGTGTAACAAGTTTTTTATGTGCAAGATCTTCAAGTAGATTATTGGTTAATTGTTGTAAAGACACAACCTTGAAATCTTTACAACCTGATGACAAGAGAGATTAATGACTTGAATGAGGGAGTTGAAGATGATGCTTGTCAGCAAGATGAGGTTAATGTTGATATATTAAGCAACCTATCTATGCCACTTGATGATGATGATGAGATTGGTTGGAACTGGGTTTTCAATTGAAAGAGGAGCTAATATTATTAAATTAGTTAAAGAGACTTTTAAGAAAATCAAAGAAAAGGATAAAGAAGCTAGGGGCAACAATGAAGATGATAATCTTTGTTCTTTGAGTAATGATGAATGATTACTGTTTGTGATGAATTTGGTCAATGAGCTTAAGCATTATTTTAGAGCTTTGTATGAAGTGGAGTTCGTTAGGATGAGCTGAACTGAAGCTCTAGCTACACGCCCGACTTGATATTCCCTAGGAGATCACACAAATAGTTAGAGGGGCCCGTGGAACCCATGGGGGGCACCTTTGACGCTCAAGTCAGTATCAATATTATGAAATAGTAAATAAGGGCAAGTAATAAATGAAATAATAGAGATAAAATACTTAGCCTATGAATAGTAAGGCATTTGAATGATTATTGTTCCGGAGAGATGATTCTGGGAATTCGGTCCCTTTGAAGGAGGCGTGTAGGCCCCCTTTTATAGAAGAATGATGTTTTCAGATGAGTCTCACTTTTTCGGATAAATATGTTTGATTCTATCCTTTTGTACTTGTGTATAAGTGTGTTTAGTGGGGGATAAAATAGGCGAATTGCGTTAAGTTGGTTAAAGTGGGCAAATTGTGTTATTGGGTATACTAGGTGAATTGCCTTGTTATTGAAGTGGGCGAATTGTATCGTTAAGGAAGTAGGCGAATTGCATTATTAGGCATACTAGGTGAATTGTCTTGTTTTACCCTTACTGGGCGAATTGCACCTATTGGGTGAATTGTCTTGTTTTACCCTTATGAGGTGAATTGTGTTGTTTTAAATTTTTCCCCCAAATAATTGTATGTGTAACCTACTTGCCCATCTATAGTAGCAAACTACTCAATTATAGGTTACTAACATATTAGACCCCTTACTTCGTGAGCGAACTTTGGTCATTCCAAGTTCGGACACGAAGTAATAAACATTGTTTTCTTGAGTGATGGAGGTCTTCAGTGCTCTGTTTTGGCCCTTCATAATTGCTATTCATGTGTATTTTGATTTTTACTTGAAATCAATAGAGCGTACGACCTGAATAAGATGTGCAATGAGGTATTTGGCACTTAATAGGACGTTTAAGCCATTTACGACTTGTAACTGGACGCATGACCCATCATGAACTTTAATAGGGCATTTAGCATAATCATGGATCTTGGTAGAGCATTTTATGTCGCAGCTCTTATTTGTGTGAGAATGTTTAGAAGAGTCTGGGCCTCTAAGGTCTTTTCAAACTTAGAGTACTCAAGCGTTTTGCCCTTTTATACTAGTAAGTGTTCATGACGATTCAAGCACTATGTGACAAACATGTAAGGATATCACTATCATGATTAGCCCCTAGGTATATTTGCATTCGGTCAGTAACATTCATAAAGCGATGAGTGTGATGCATCAAGCTCATGTTACTTTGATAAGCAAAGACACTTCTAGTTAGAGCCAAAATTGGTTGAATTCATACACTTGGTTGGTATACTGGTGATAGGTATAGCCTGTTTAGACAAGATTAAAGTGCCAAATATATTGCGTTGTTTGTTTACTGCCCAAGTAAATAATATGTAATATACCATAATGTGGTTAATGTGATGAGTATGTCCCTGAGGGGTGTTGCGCTCATTACGGGTGATTGCACCAAGGCGGACCATGGTGAGTTGCACCCATTGCAGGTGCTTGCACCAGAGTGGACCATGGTGAGGAATGTTGCACCCGTTGCGGGTGATTGTACTAGAACAGACCATGGTGAAGAATGTTGCACCTGTTGCAGGTGATTGCACCGGGGCAGACCATGATAAAGAATGTTGAACCCTTTGCAGGTGATTGCACCAGGGTGAACCATGGTGAGGAATGTTACACCTGTTATAGGTGATTGCACCAGGGCGGACCATGGAGAGGAATGTTGCACCTATTGCAGGCGATTGCACTAGGCTAGAATATCGTGAGGAATGTTGCACCCGCTGCGGGTGATTGTACCAAGGCTGACCATGGTGAGGAATGTTGCACCGTTGCGGGTGGTTGCATTAAGGCAGACCATGGTGATGAGTGTGCACTTGGTAAATGTTAAATGTCATGTACAAAATACCTGGATACAATCAAGGTAGTAAGAATAATCGAGATAGTAAAACCACACAGGGTAGTATTCTTATCTGATGATAAGCATATCGAGGACATATATCAAAGTAAAGACAAGCTGCTAGAATTAACACACCTTGAGGGCTGTTACATGCCAGGTAAGAAGTAAATCAAGTATATGGTATGTCACTCTCAAAGGATGTCTTTAACTAGTATTGGTTTACCTCTGGCATTCATTTATAAACTAATGAGCTTGATATGCCTCATGTTTAGTGGTTGCAAATAAACAATCGCACGAATAGTGATTAGTAGTATTCATGTAATGCACTTTGCACATGAATATTACCCGAAGGATGTGATTCATCATATAGACTATTGCTAATTTTTGAAGCACTTATGTCTAATATGCGACTTAGTAACGACCATCCCTCAATGTCTTCTTATCATGACACTTATTACTAAACAGCACCTATTACTAAATTGAATAGGCTATGATAGGAGTTTAAAGTGGACTATAGGCAAGTCCAAGACCATCTCGAAGTAGGTCATTACGGATATTGAACTAGTTCATCTTAGTCCTAGCTTTTTGTTCTAAAGGGCTTTTTACTATTGATTTTCATTTTTGTTCATACGTAACTAGCCTGTGACTTTTCATCTTGAGTGGGTGGTTAATAACTGCCTAGAGTTAGGCAGATAAAAGCGACTTCTTTTATTGTTTTTCTTAAGTTATTGGCCAGTAGTAGTGCCTGACTAACAAAGAGTTAATTGAGGTGTGGGTTGCTCAGGCATGGTAACAGTTGTGGTCTATGTTACACCTTCTTATAGTTTATCGGGCTGCAATGAGCCTCCGAGTTTTGTAATCATAGTTCGACTCATTATGGGTAATAAAGCCTTACAGATATCTCATTATTTTGTATAACATGGTTTGAAATTACCGATTATGTGCCACCACTGTATGTCTGGGATTATAAAGGTGGCTAAGAAGATAAAGATAATACCTTACATTATCCTTATTCCATCGTTAACCAATTATGGTAATAGATAACTTAGAAGAAAGTTGGTTGGAGTGTGAGTTACTCAGGCGTAATAAGAAACACGGCTCATTTTGAATTCCCTTATTGGAAATATTTTGTCAAGTTGCGATAAGCAACCAAGTTTGACACTTATAATTCGATTTATGATGAGTAGCAAAGTCTTTTGGATATGCCATAATGTTGTTTAAAGTAGCATGATTGAGGACGAAGTTCACTAGCTTCGAAAGGCATTGCCTCTTATATGGGCAATTCTTGACTTGTAATTGTTTTTCCCTGCATTGCATCGTGCGAAAAGAATGTATTTTCAACCATTGCTAATTGTGAAGCTTCCCGATTTTAGAATGGTTTACCCTTTGTGATGGAGGTAATGCCTAGCCTGTGACCTGGAGGTGAAGTCCCATAGTCGTGAAAAATAATTTGCGCCATCAAGGTGAAGAAGCCGAAGTTATGAATCGAGACGAAGTCCCCCAATCCTAAAATGATTTGTATCACTTAATATAAGGAAATGGATGAGGTGAAGTCTCCTAGTATGAAAGTGATTTGTCACTAAAATAAGGGAATGACCGAGGCGAAGTCCCCCAGTCTTAAAATGATATATACCATCATAATGAAGAAATAACTTAGGCAAAGTCCTCTTGTTCGAAAGTGACTTGCGCTGCTAGGACGAGAAAACCCAAGTTATTAATTAGGGCGTAGACCCCAGTCCTAAGATGATTTGCAACATCATCGAAATGAAATTCGAGCTGTGAATAAGGACGAAGTCCCCCAGACCTAAAATGATTTGCACCATCGTTGAAATGAAGTTCGGGCTATGAATAGAGATGAAGTCCCCCAGCCGTAAAACAATTTGTATCACCGTTGAAATGAAGTACGAGCTATGAATAGGGACGAAGTCCCCTAGCCCTAAAATGATTTGCATCACAGTTGAAATAAAGTTCAACTTGTGAATAGGGACGAAGTTCCCCAGCCCTAAAATGATTTATACCATTGTGGATAAGGAATCGCGAATGAAGGCAAAGTCTTCCAGCTCCCAATACTTATGAAACGATTTCTGACTCGGATGCAATTTTGACTTTTGATTTGACTTGCTTTAGCTAGGCTAAACAACAACTCCCAAAAGGTTTTTAGCACACAGCCACATTTCGATTTCGAGAGATGGTGATATCGCACAGCTTACGAAGCAAGTCAAGTATGGTGAGATTCCGTCTTTTTGACTGAATAGCCCTTGCTAGTGCTTTGTAGGCGAATAATGGGTACATTGGCACATGACAAGTAGCTTGTGCAATAACAGCACATTGAGTTCCCATTTGATGAATTGCTTGCCTCGGGATTTCCTTGTAAATGTATAGAATATGCTAATGAGAAACTTATCGAATAGTTGGATTATTCATGGATGGAGAGAGAGAACAGGCATGCCTTGTGAATTCCAAGGGAGTTATAAAGTCTCTTACATGCCCAAACAAAGTCCTTGGAATAAATCATGTAACCTAGCCGTCCTATTATAAGTACTTTTATTGTTATAGAACTCAGTGCTTATATGTTCTCTTTGATTTGCACTCGTGTTTTGGTGTTAGATAATGTTCGTTTTGTATATTCAAAATCATTAAGGGTAAGGTCAATGACTTTGTTCCGTTGATACCCTTAATTTAGAATTGTCGTGTCTGGTTGTTAATTTGGCAGTTTATGGGTAAAGATCTGGCAAACTATAACTTAGTTGAGCTAGAAGTCATAGCAAGAGTGTGCTGAAGTACAGTTTGTGTAGGCTAAAATCTTAGCAAAGGTTTATTCAGCTTATAATCCATCAGAGAGAAATTGCAACGAAGACTAATTCCCTTAGATGCTGATTGAATAGAAATTGACATAATCAGGGCTTGAGTAGGCTAAAACTCCTGCAAGCATTGATTCAGCTGGGATTGAAATGAACTAATGATGTAGCAAGAATTAATTCAATTAGAATTTGATTTAATATGAAGGTTGAACCAGAATTATAAAAAACTTGCTTAACTAGTTCGACATGAAGTACGATCGTGATGAAAATTGATCCAATTAGGATTTAATTTGAATGAGAATTGGAACAAATCAAGATTGGGTCAAACTAAGATTGTAACAACAATTGACGTACTCGTGGCTTATTTGAATAAGGGTTGTAACAAAAAGTGGCCCATTTAGGGTTAATGTAATTGAGATTGTAGTGAAGATTGACCCATTTTGGATTAAATGGAATTAAGATAGTAATAAAAACGAATCTTTCAAGGTTGAATTGAACTAAGATTTTCATAGAAATTTACCCAAATTCGGGTCTGAAAGAGAGAGCAAGGGTTTGACCATAGTGGGTGGTGAATGACCAGTGACGACAGGCGTGCCAGTGGCAGCTGTTGTGCAACGGAGGGCAGCGATGGATATGGGTTTTATGCCGGTGCTAACACGTGATGGGAATGCTGATAGTGGTTGTGGAAGATGAAGCTTCACACACAGTGAAAGAAGCATCACGCGGTGGAGAATTTTGAGATGATGGTGGTCGAAGTTCCAAGCATCGCAGAAGTGGCGGTCGTTAGTGAGAATGGCGATGGCGGCTTGGGATGGTGATTGTCATGTGGTAAGCGAAGCTTCAAGGATAACACCTAGTTTTAGGGCTGAAGCCTGGTTATGGGTAATACCGGGTTGTGGAAAACACCGGGTAGAGAATTCGTCTGATGGTGGAATTCGCTGGGCTACGTAACTTGACCTTTTGACTTAAGATGGGCACAACTTTTAATCCGTTAGGAGTTGCGGATTGAATTACCTATCAAACCGAAGCTCTTGAAGCTTTTTATTGAACTATGATAATTTATAAAGCTTTGACCAAATAAAACATAAAAAAGAGATGAAAAGATGAAGTGGACGTCTTCCTCTTGTAATAGTTATATAGCTTGACCCTTTGACTTAAAATGAGCATAACTTTCAATCCATTAAAATTTATGGATTGAATTATATATCAAAATGAAGCTCTTGAAGAATTCTATGTAACTATAATATTTTTAAGGCTTTGGATAAAAAAGAATATGAAAAAGAAATGAAAACATGAACCAGGTGAATTCCATTGGTGGTAGTTGTATAACATACCTTGTAAATTAAAACAAACATAACTGATGCTTTACTTGGTGTATGCTTATCAAGTGCACTAAGTCGTATCAATTAATAAATACGGAGTAGAGTATGGTTCCTACGAGGATTATTATTGAGCAAGTACCGAAATTAGTAGCTTTAGTGCTATTAGAAAAACCGAAATTTGTAATTTTTGAAATGAAACAAACTAAAATAAAAAGGACTAAATTTTTTACTAATTTTTATAAAAAGTGTACTGATTTTTTATGGTTTTTATGATAATAAGATCCCAGGCATCCGATTTGACCTAGTTGAATTAATACGCCTTTCTATTCTCGGTATTCAAGTTGTTGTTACATGTTGATGGTCGAAAACCCTAATTTACTAAATATTCTCTCTCTAGCAACACTTAGCATACTATTTTACATATTAACTCATCAATCTCTTGCATGAATATAAATAAGAAAAGAGTTCTAAAGATACATGGTTTTCACTTAAGACCATAAAAATTGCGTTAAATCTCTCTCGAGCATTCGCTCAATTTGTGATATTTATCACCTTAGCAATTATCATAAATCTCCTCTCAGACTCATTATGAATCATTACAGGCTTTAAATGGTGATCAAGCATTCAAAACTCATGAAGAACCATAATAAATACTTCAACAACACAATAACAAAACATTGAATACGTTGAATTAGAAGAGAGCGTATATTACAACTTAGGCTATATCATAGCATTGGAAAAAAAACAAAATTAGTTCATGGTAAATATAATATTCATGAACTTAAAGAAAGGAAGGATAGACAAGAACTTAAAAATGCAAAATTACAAATCAAACTTCTTCTTTTCTCCTCCTCCTTTCTCCCTACGAATTTCTACCCTATTTCTCTACTTTGTATTAAGTTTTTCTGATTTTGGTTCATGCTAAAAAGCCTCCTTAACAACCCTATGTTTAGAATTCAAGGTTTTAATTACTTGAAATAAAAAATATTGCAAGCTTTAATCTCATTGCACCACACACTGCCATTGTTGTCCAAAACTGCAGAATTCAATCAACTTGTTTTCTTCCAATTTTTTTTTTTTTTTTTTTTTTTTTTTGCTTTGGCCGCTCCAAATCATTCTTGACATCATCTTGGACATGTAAATGAATTATTTAATCCATCCTTGCACTTGATTCGTTCATTTTCAAGTTGAACCGAATTGTGCAAGCTTGTTATACATTTTCTACAGCTGCTATTCTTGCTTATTTTTCTTCATTTTTTTTTTTCCACTTTTTCTGCCCAAACCTGAGCCACGACATCATTATGAACATGTTATTGAAGTGTACAAAGTATCCTTGCACTTTATTTGTTCATTTTTCCACCCAGTTTTGCAAGCTAAAGTGAATTATTCATGGTTGTTGTACAGTCTCTGCATTTTCTGTTCATTGCTGTTTTTCTTCATTTTTTCCAGCTTTGCGCCACCCAAACTCAGAGTTTTCATCAACTTGGGCATATGAATGCATTTTTTAACTCATCCTTGGTCTTGATTTGTGCATTTTGTTACCCCTTTTTGCAAGTTGAAATGAATTGTGCATAAATTTGTTGTGTTCTCGCTTTAACCATGTAAATTTTATGTTTTGCCCATTTTTTTCTTTTGTTTGATGAATATTGCATTCACTTGTTGATGTTGATGATAAAACCTAGCAATATTTAGCATAAAATGAGTGTTTTTGCAAAGAAATGACAATAGAAGCGAAAAAGAGCAAAAGCGAGCAATAGCGATAAAACTTTGATGTATAATGGTTAGAAAATGAACCAAAATCATATAAATAATTATATACTAAATTGGACTTATCAAAATACCCCCAAACTTAATCTTGCTCGTCCTCGAGCAAGACTAAACATTAAAGTGCAGGATCTCATGCTTCTAAAAATTTGCACAATTTAAAGCAAGATTACTTCTATTAGAAAAGAATGACCGAGACTCAAAGTTTTAAGGTTCTAAAGGCAAAACAATCTTTCCAAGGAAAAACCCATCAATCACCTAGGCAGCCGAATTCAAAATTTGGCTAAGCATATTTAGTTTATCCACTCTTTCTAATCTCAAGACATTCAAACCGAATAGAAGACAAAAATCATGCCACTCATAACAAGACTTCTCAAGTATGCCCAAGACTAAAATTATTTACCAAATTTTCTTTTCCTTTTTTTTTTTTTTTTTTTTTTTTAAGGTGCTCAATTTCTTGTTAGCTTTCTAAGTACCCCTTGTAGCGAGCTTTCAATGCAGCAGCTCTTGTTCCAGTTGGCCCAGGGTACCAGGTGTTGAAACACTCCTACGGATCTACTTACTCGAGTTACCAGGGCACGAAACCATCACATCGTAGCATATATCCAAATAATAGACGTTTTTAATAGTATAGCGATACTTAGTGATTCTCTCTCTCTCTGTTTTTATTATATTGTTTTTTTTTCATATTTTTCTTTTACTTAGACGTATGCATAACTCTTCAAAATCTATTATGCAAATGATCATCTTAATGCAGTCTGTTCAAATTTGAGCATCTTTTAATCAGAAAGAAAAGTAAAACAACTATGCTAACTAGTGAACTCAAATACCACGATTTTATCAAGATAGTGCCTTAGATTAGATCGTGTTTTGCAATTAGAACACAAAAATAATTGATTTTTAGATTATTCAAATCTAATTAAAGTAAAGGAGCTAAAAAAAGTAGAAAAATTGCCTAAAAAGCATGAAGATAAGTTCTCAATTTTTTTCTTTTTCTTTTTTTTTTTTCAAAATAAAATTTTAAAAAGACTAATGATATAAACTGCAGAAATTAGACAATCTTTTTATTGGCCGACACTATCTACATCGCCATACAAAGGCTCCAAACTTTGGAGGCACTAAAACTGACTCTAAAAGGTAAAACAGAAAAACTTTTCAAAAAAAATTTTGTTCAAAATTTTAAAAATTGTCTCTCCCACCCCCAAACTTAAAGTTAATATTATCCTCAATGTTTAAAGAAAATATAAAGAACGAAGCAGTAGGTGAGAGATACTTCCTTGGTTTGAGGATTCCTTATTTGATGGCAAATGTCGTGACCAAGTGACCCCCAAACTTGTTTCAAAAACCTGTTAAACAAAAAGTACAAAAATATAAGAATATAATAAAAATAAAAGGAAATTGAAAGAAAAGAAGTAAGGTGAGGAAAACTTGGGTTGCCTCCTAAGAAGCGCTTAAGTTATAGTCATTAGCTCGACTTTTTGGCAATGATCTATCCCGTTTCCTGAAGGAGAGTGGAGTTTCCTTCATCCACCCTCAATGACCATTTCCTTCCCTGTATCTTCTTTGTACCCTTCTTTACTTGATCACCTCCACCTTCTTTAACGATGGGATCCTTGAGCCTGATGTGCCACAACCACAGTTGTTAAAATCGCGATTTAAATCGTAAAATAATACGATTTTACGATTTTACTTTGCCCCAGCGATCCGAATCAGTTAAAAAATCATACTCAAGTAGAATCGTGGTAGAATCATAATAAAATCGGTAGAATTGCATCAGAATCGGTAGAATCGCAAGTAGAATCGCGATTCTGATGCGATTCTATCCGATTCTACTTAGAGGCTTGTGCTCACGTGCAAAAGTCACGATTTTAATGTGTTTTTCTACATTTTTGTATAATATATTAAGCCCTAACTTTCTATATTAATCTCATTTTTTAGTTTATATTTTCTATTAACTATTGAAGTAAAAATCTACTATTAATTGTACATCTTGAGGAGGTTATACTATTTTAGTACTAAAATTGAGAGTGTAATCATCACCTCAAGTAATATGGAAGGTTTAGTTGGAGATGATACTACCATTGGGCATGATTCTCTTAATGATGATGGAAATACAAAGACTAATACTGCAAATGCTATTGACGGCAGTAATTTTTATTTTGGATATGAGTTTGATGGTGCTATGAGTCCAGAGACTTGAGCATATGTTTTATGTTAGAATGATGTTACTCTTTTTCCTACTTTTAGGTTTCCAATGTATTGTAAAACTATTGTCTTGTGGACATTTTGATGTTCTTTATCATATATTTGAGAATTGTTATGCTAATTTTGTCAATATAAATAATTTATTTATACATAAAGTAGAATCTTATGATTCTCGATTCGATTTTACGACTCCGATTCTACTGACCGCGTCGAATCTACGTAGAATCCCTATTTTGACAACCTTGGCCACAACTTGAATTCTCTTTTCCGATCTTTTCTGCATTTTTTCAATTAAGTCATCCTTGGCTCCAAAAGCCTCTGACTTCATTGGACAAGCTTGACACTCTGTTTCAATCATTGGTGGTGGTGGTTCTGTCAAGATAGGTTCGATCATTTGGGGTGATGGATTGATCAGGGGGTTATGTCACATTGAGGTGGTTCTTCTAATGTGTCCCCATCCCTTAATGCTATGGCGTTAGTTTGTTCCCCTAGGTTGGTGACAGTATTGCTATGCAAGGAATCTTTATACTTCTCTGAAAGTTCCTCTAACGTAGTCCCTACTTAAGGGTCTGAGTTTTGGATGGAGGCTCTTTGGTTTTTTAAGTCAGCCATGGTTTCCATGAACTTGCTAAATGTCTCTTCTAAGACATATTTCTTTTCTGGAGATGGATAAGTGGGTGGCCAAGGTACTTCGTAATGGTTTCAAGAAAAGTTAGAAGGGTCCATCCATCCTTGACAGTGCTAGAGTAGGGATGGTACTTGAGTTGGTTATAATTTGACATGTAGTTATCTTGTTCAAAATCCCATGAGGAAAAGCTATTTCCCAATTGGCATTCCATACTAGCATGGTTACTTGCACAAAATTCACATCTAGGAGTATGAGCTGCAATCATGTCATCTGTTTGTTTTTGAATTAGTGAGAGTTGAGCAGATAATGTACTAATTTCATAAATGCTCAATTGTCTTTTCGATACAGCTTGATATTGAGGTCTCATAAGGTTTTAGCAAGCCATCGTTTTTAGTTCTCCTTCTTTTTTTTATTCTTTTAACAAAATACGAAAAAAATAAATAAATAAATAAATAAACTTAAAAATTAGAGAAAAATTAAAATTAGTGAAAAAGCTTAAAAATACAACAATCTTTGAAAACCAAATTAAAATTAAGAAAACACGATTTTGAAAAACTTATATAGGTGAATTAAAAGTTAAAACAAAGTTAAAATTAATCAAAAAACTTAAAAATACAACAATCTAAAACAAAAGTTAAGAAAAACCAAAAACTTTATTTATTTATTTTTTTAAAGAATTTGTTTTATAAATGAATTAAATGAATAAAACGAGATTTATTTTTCAAACTTTAAACAAAATTTACAAATTATTAACAATTTCAAATTAGTACTAAAATTAGATGGTGTCAATATCACTCAAATATAGACAATCCCCAACAACGGCGCTAAAAACTTGATGCTTTACTCAGTGTATGCTTAGCAAGTGCACTAAGTCATATCAAGTAACAAAGAGTGAGTACAGTATCATTCCTACAAGGATTATTATTAAGCGAGTATCGAAATTAGTAGTTTTAGTGCTATTTGAAAAGTTGAAATCTGTAGTTTTTAAAATGAAACAAACCAAAATAAAAAGAAATAAAATTTTTACTAATTTTTATAAAAAGTGTACTGATTTTTTGATGGTTTTTATGATAATAAGATCCAAGGCATCCGATTTCACCTAGTTGAATTAATACGCTTTTCTATTTTCGGTATTCAGGTTGTTGTTACATGTTGATGGTCGAAAATCCTAATTTACAAAATATTCTCTCTCGAGCAATACTTAGCATACTCTTTTACATATTAATTCATCAATCTCTTGCATGAATTTAAATAGGAAAAGAGCTTTAAAGGTCCATGGTTTTCACTTAAGACCACACAAATTACGTTAATCTCTCTCGAGCATTTGCACAATTTGTGGTGTTTATCACCTTAGCAATCATCATAAATCTCCTTTTGGACCCATTATGAATCATTATAGGCTTTAAATGATCAAGCATTCAAAACTCATGAAGAACAATGATAAACATTTCAACAACGCAATAACAAAACATTGAATACGTTGAATTAGAAGAGAGTGTATATTACAACTTAGGATACATCATAGGCTTGGAAAAACAAAATTCGTTCATGGTAAACATAATATAATACAAAACTAAAACAAAATCCATGAACTTAAAGGAGGGAAGGATAGAAAAGAACTTGAAAATGCAAAATTACAACCCAGACTTCTTTTGACCTCCTTCTTTCTCCTTGTGAATTTCTACCCTATTTCTCTGCTTTGTATTAAGTTTTTCTGATTTGGTCATGCTAAAACACCTCCTAAGAAACCCTATTTATAGTATTTGAGGTTGGAATTACTTGAAACAAAAAATATTGCAAGCTTTAATCTCATTGCACCACACACTGCCATTGCTGTCCAAAATTGCAGAATTCAATCAACTTGTTGTTTTCTTCCATTTTGTTTTGCTTTGGCCACCCAAAATCCATCTTGACATCATCTTGGACATGTGAACTAAATTGAACTAAATTGATTCATCCTTGCACTTGATTCGTTCATTTTGCCATCTAAATTTGCAAGTTGAACTAAATTGTGCAAGCTTGTTGTACATTTTCCGCAGCTGCTATTCTTGCTTATTTTTCTTCATTTTTTTCTACTTTTTCCACCCAAACCTGAGCCATGAAATCATTATGAACACGTTATTAAAGTTTACAAAGCATCCTTGCACTTGATTTGTTCATTTTGCCACCCATTTTTGCAAGTTGAAATGAATTGTATATGGTTGTTGTACAGTCTCTGCATTTTTTTGTTCATTGCTGTTTTTCTTCATTTTTTCCAGCTTTGCGCCACCCAAATTCAGATTTTACCTCCACTTGGGCATGTTAGTGCATTGTTTAACCCATCCTTGGTCTTGATTTGTGCATTTTGCCACCCCTTTTTGCAAGTTGAAATGAATTGTGCATGAACTTGTTGTGTTCTAGCTTTAGTCATGTAAATTGTTATGTTTTGCCCATTTTTTGCTTTTTTTTTTTATGAATATTTCATTCACTTGTTAATGTTGATGATAAAAACTAGCAAGATTTAGCACGAAATGAGTGTTTTTGCAAAGAAATGGCAATAGAAGTGAAAAAGAGCAAAAGTGAGCAATGGCGATAAAAATTTGATGTATAATAGTTTGAAAATGAACCAAAATGAAATGAACAATTATATACTAAATTGGACTTATCAATATCTTTCAATCCGTACAAAGTTACGGATTGAGTTGCATAAAAGAAGCTCTTGAAGAGGTCTATTTAGCTATGATATATATATATTTTTTTTTTTTCAAATTTTTGATCAAAGAAAAGATAAGAAAGAGGTAAAAAGTATGCCACAATACTTGACTTACTTCAACAAACCTTTTTGCATGTATGAATATGCTTAAAAGTGCTCAAAGGAATAGCGGAGAGCTTTTTTGACTTACTTTGCTTGAATTAAGCTCATGTTTATTAGAAAATTGGGCTAAATACCAAAAAATGCTGAAAATTACCTTGAATGACATTAAAAAGTATGAATCTTACAAGAAACACCAAGCCAAGCATGAGCTTATGATCCTTCCACAAACAGTGCCATTATGTTTGTGATAAATATGGTTACTGTGCTTATTCATCATTTTGGAGTTCTGCATGAGGTGTGATTCGTTAGGATGAGCTAAACTCAAGCTCTAGCTACACGCTTGATTTGATATTCCCTACTAGATCACACTAACAGTTAGAGGGGCCCATGGAGTAACCCATGGGGGCGCCTCCGACACTCAAGTCAATATCAATATTATGAAATAGTAAATAAGGGCAAGTAATAAATAAAATAATAGAGATAAAATACTTAGCCTGAGAGTAGTAAGGCATTTGAACGATTATTGCTCCGAAGAGAGGATTGTAGGAATCCGGTCCCTTTGAAGGAGGCATGTAGCCCCCCTTTTATAAAAGAATGATATTTTTGGAGTCTCACTTTTTGGATAAGTATCACTTTTTTGTATAAGTATGTTTGTTTCTATCCTTTTGTACTTATGTATAAGTGTGCTTTGGGGGGATAAAGTAGGCAAATTGTGTTAAGTCGGTTAAAGTGGCGAATTGCATAATTGGGTATACTGAGCGAATTTTCTTGTTAGTGAAGTGGGCGAAGTGTATCGTTAAGGAATTAGGCAAATTGCTTTATTAGGCATACTGGGTGAATTGTCTTATTTTACCCTTACTGGATTTATTGCACCTATTGGGCAATTTGTTTTGTTTTACTCTTACTGGATGAATTGTGTTGTTTTACAATTTTGTCCAAATAATTGTCTATGTAACCTACTTGCCCGTCTACAGTAGCAAGCTGCTCAATTATAGGTTACGAACAATTACTTATTACTTCCCAACATTAGTCGTGCTTTATATGTTTCCTTGTGACCTAACCCTTACTGGATTTATTGCACCTACTGGGCAATTTGTTTTGTTTTACTCTTACTGGACGAATTGTGTTGTTTTACAATTTTGTCCAAATAATTGTCTATGTAACCTACTTGCCTGTCTACAGTAGCAAGCTGCTCAATTATAGGTTACGAACAATTACTTATTACTTCCCAACATTAGTCGTGCTTTATATGTTTCCTTGTGACCTAATGAATTATATATTCTTTGTGTATACCTCCTTCTTTTCTTTCTTTTACTTATAATATCATTCAATTTTGCCCTAATTTTAGTTACAACATGTGAGCTTATTGTTATTTACTTGCAGATTAAAAGCATAGTTGTAGTCTTGTGTGACGTTGCATTCAACTTGCACCATCTTGCTTGGGGACTGATTTATTATTAACTAGTAAGGCTACACTTGAAGTTTATGTATACTTAATCGTTATTGAGTTTGTATGGTATTGTTGTTTTATGATGTGTAAGCTAGAATTTGATTTAAATTTATAGGAATGGTTGGTCAAGGGAAGGGTAAAACTACACGTCCCATAAATACGGGTGGAAGAGGTGAAAAGGGAAGGGAAAATAGACCCTCTCACTCTACTCATAATGACATTCCCCATGTTGTGAATCATGATTTTGATGCAAGACCATCTTTAAGTGATGAGTCTCAAAGACACTCTATGCATACACCAATCCAAGGGGGTACTCATAAATAATCTTTTTTTTCATCTATTTAATTAACAATATTAATACAAGCTAACATTACAGGGCAAGCAAAAGGAAAGAACAAGTTCGTTGATAGAATCTCTACAATTTTGGATGTTAATGGAGCAGTTAATCCCGCTCCTAGGTCCGATATGAGTCTGACTCGAACAAATAACTGCAACATTGTCGAAGAACCAATAGCAGCCTCTCCAAGTAGTCAAGGTGATTCATCCACAGTTCCCAAACCTTATTTATTATGCTATGTCGAAAACATTAATATAATTAATTTCATTTTTTATTTGTTGTTTGTAAAGGATCAACAACAAGCAAGAAAATAAAGAGAGGAGAAAGGGGGAAGTACAAGTCCATTATGGTGGATATGAAAACTTGTGGTGGAAAGTCGAAGCTCCAAATTGAAATACCTGATGATATTTTGTGAGCAGTTGGTGATAATGCATGACATATGGTGAATTATTGTGGTTATGTGGTTAGAACATGGGCTCCTCTGAATGTTAAAAGCTATAAGGAAGCATTTCAAAATGCTGGCGACATTATGTGGAAGAAAGTGCAGGTTTTTCCATATTTATGATTTAAAATGTCTCTATTTTGGTTATGATTTCTTTATTATTTCTCATTATAGTCTTAATATCATTTTGTCAGGATAACTTTGAATTGAAAAGTGATGACAATCAGGAGGCTACAAGATTGCAATGTTGTATATTGGATGTAATGCAAAGATCATATAGGGGTTGGAAGGCCCGATTGCATATTATAAAAAATGTGAAAAATCAGATGAAGAACGATTGAACAATCCTCCTGAAGATTGTCCAATAGATGAGTGGCATTACCCTGTAAAGAAATTTGGTTCAGAAGAATTCAAAGTCTTAATTGTTAAAATAATTGTTATGTGATGTCATATATATTTTACTCATCTATTTTTATTGTTATTTTCTTTAATCAGAAAATCAGTGAAAGGAATTCAAACAATCGACGCTCCAAAAATAGGTGTATGCACACAATCGGTAATTTGTCTTTCGCTGAAGTTGAGCACATGCTGGTAAAGAAGTAACATATAATTTGAGTTTCTTTTTGTTAGTATTAGTTTTTAAATAAATTTTTAATAAAAGCATGATTTTTATAGGCATTGAACATAAATGGTGATAAGCCCACAGCTGACATTATTTGGCTTGCTAAACACACACGTCCAAATGAAGAAGGCATGTTAGAGTGGGATAAAGATCGCTCCAAACAAGTTCATGTATGTACTTTAATTAAGTTAAATGTTCAAATTAGAACATATATTATTCTTATTTTATGATTTCTATCTACTTTAATTATCAGAAAAACTTTATGAGTCGGCTCAAAATCAATCTGAAGAAGGTGCCCCCCAGACATAAGAAAAGATGTTGCTTGCTGTATTTGGTCCTCGATTTGGATATGTTCGAGGAAAGGGTACCGGTTTGAAAGGCTATACAAAAGGACAATAACATTTTGAGCAAAGTAAAAAAAATAGATGAGTTGAAGGATATAGTTGAACATAAACATCAAAAAATAGAATCTCAGGAGAAAGAAATTAAATCTCAAAAGAAAGAAATTGAATTGCAAAAAAAAAAAAGCATTGAAGAACATCAAAAGGAAATGGACGATTTTCAAAAACAAAAGAATGAGATCAATGAGCGGAAACATATGGTGGAGAACATGATGCGAAATGTTCGCTAACTCTAGCACGTAACTATAGAAGTAATTAGTTTATCATTGACACATATAAAGTGTGGTAATACTTTTTTTGTGGTTTTGGGTTACTTTGTCTTATAATTAATTTATTTCATATTCATTGTTAAGCTCTAGGTGGCTACCTAGACTTTGAAGAAAACAAAAAGAAATGTCAGCTATAATGTGATTTTTTTTGTGGAATTATGTAATGTGATTTTTTTTGTGGAATTATGTAATGTTTTGGGATTACAATACATTGATTGTACCAAAATCGCAATGTATCTACTTTCTGGTATTATAAATTAGCATGTCTCGTATCTTTGTATTCATATTTGTATGGTTTATTAATAGTAGAGCTATGTACAATTTGTTGTATTATAATGTCTCCATATAAATGAATTTTCTTTAGCATTAAATTTCATGTAAGACACCTTATATGAGTTAAAATGTAAATTACACTTGATAGCTTTTAATAATATAATAGAAATGATATTAGGAAATACCCGGTATCTACAGTAATGATAAGTTTTGTTGGATAATAGAATACTCTTTGGCAACAATAATTGTTGTTGCAAAACATAGCAGTCTTTGGCAACGGCACTTATCGTCGCCAAAAAAAGGTCTTTGGCAATAATAATTGCCGTTGCGAAAACATAAGTTTTTTTGGGCAACGACCATTACTGTTGCCAAAACATATCTTTCACAACGACAATCGTCGTTGCCAAAAAAACAACTTGTCTTTTCCAACAAAATTGTTGTTGCCAAAAAGCATTATATTTGGCAACGACAATTTTCTTGCTGAAGAGCTTTCACAACAAGATCATGCGCAACAGCCTCGCATCGACAATTGTCATTGCCAAAAATATATTTAGCAATAAGAAATTGTCTTTCGCAACAACTATTGTCGTTACCGAAGCTCGTCTTTCTTGTATATATAATTACACTATATTTTGAAAGGAATTGCCTAGATACTTAGATACTATTGTTGCCAACACCAAAAGCCAACATAGCTTGGCATATGATATTCTATTTTCTCTAGTACTGACTAGTAAGTGGTTCACTGGCGTTTTGGTGAATGGGTTTTCGGTAAGGGCATCAAGAGGTAGTAGCTTAAGTTAGGGAATGTAGTTTTGTATTTGAGTAACTATCTTGATGTACTTTAAAATTTTGATTTCTATCGGCTATTTGTTTTGAAATAAACTTTCAATTATTTTTATGAAAAATATATATAAAGCGTTTATTTAAAAAGGTACATTGGTAGATAGTTGACTTACTTTGATCAAAACTACATTAATGGTGATTTATTAGTCTAATACAAGCTAGGCTGTATAACCATATAAAAGAAGAAATTCCAGAAACCATAGAGCTTTTAAGTGGTACTTAATCTTAGGTCACATTAATCCAGTATGATTCAAAAACTGGTTTGATTTGTCTTAGTACTTAAATGATAACTAGTATGTGAATCATGTTTGAATTAATGGTGACTGAAAGAGCTCTTAAGTGTAAAGGTAATAGAACCATTAAGTTGCTAGGACTTGTTCATAAAATGTTTATAGATTGTTAAAAGTTCAAGCGAGCGGAAGCAAAAGAGTATTTCACAAAACGTTTAAGATTGGCTACTCGATCAATTGATATGTGAATATGCCTATTAAGACTAAAGTTTTTGAAATTCCTTAAAAGGTAATTATATCAAGTCACTTCCATTAGATCGAAGTAGTGGTTTCAGGAGAATTCTTATTTATCCTTATTACAAAGAGTTGTGAAAATGATCAATAATATGTTATTGAATACGGTAAGATTCATATGATAAATCATGTTTACATATCAAAAGGTTTGCTATGTCATATGCTTTAAAGAGGGTCCTGAAAGATCAACAGATAGCTTGTATTGGTTAGATTGAAGGTATGAGATTCTGTGTCACTACGACTTGATACAACTTATAGTATAGATGATGTATTAGATATATCTTCAACTAGGTTGTTGTCACACTAATTACTTAAGATCTAGTGTAGTGAAGGATGGTCAGGGTCACCTGATGAATTCATATCTTCAGTCTTAATAGTTAAGGATGATGATGAATCTGATCCTTTAGACAGCAATGAAATTCTTAAGTATAAAGATGTCGACTGATGGGTCGGGGCAATAAAAGTTACGTTAAAGTAATTGTGTTTTAACTAAGTTTGAGAACTTGTAGAGGCGTCGAAAGACATTAAGTCCACTAGACAAAATCTGGATGGATCCACAAGTATATAGAGTTAAGTGGACGAGAAGATAGAAACCTTCAATGCTAGATTGATGGTAGTGAGTTAATACCCTATAAGAAGGAATCATCTTTGATGAAACCTTCTAGCCATATGTCATACTTAAGTCCATAAGGATACTCTCATCCATTGTATTTTCATATGATGAAATACGAGAAAGTGAAAATCAAGACGACGTTCTCTGATTGGCTATCTTGAAAGGTTATGTATATGATACAACCAGCCAAATTGGTTGCCAAGAATCAGGAGCATATAGTATGCAAACTGAGCTAGTCTATTTGTAGACTTAAATAAGCATCTTATTTATTGAATAGTAGATTTGATGACGGTTAATCAAGTCCTAAGTATTTGAGTCAAAATTGGCGAATGAAAATAAGGAAACACCTAAACCTAGCGCAGGAACTTAGGCAACACAGCTAGGGTAGCGGCGTTCTTCGGTGTCACGGCGCTGCTGCATGTGGGTCAGGTAGCTTTCGTCTTGCCGGTGCCTCCTTTTCCTGGGGGTGGGCCGATTGTCGGGTTACGATGACAAATGAGGGTGGAATCATGTGAGAGAGGGAGTCGCGGTTAGGGTGTAATGATTCAGAATAACTTGAATCAAAACCCAGGAGAGAGAAAGAATTAAGATTGAAGAGCAGTAGAGAAGAAGTGAATAAAGAGAATTAGGGGGAAGTAAGAAGGAATCTATTTCATTGAATGATTTTTCATAACAACAATCAACCTATTTGTATCTTGGCAACAACCAAAGAATATATGAACTCAAAGTATCTAACTAACTAATTATTTTTCCCTCCCTTACTCTCGGTATGGAAGAATTACAAGTAAGACCAAGGATTATAAGATTACAAGAAAATGCAAGAAATAATAAGTAATACATGACAATACTCCTCCCTTAATGAAAGGATTCTTGTCTCAAGAATCAAACTTCATAAAATTGACTTTTGATGAATTTCAGCTCCTCCCATGTTGCATCAGACTTCTCCATATTTTCCCATTAGACCAACACTCGATGAATCTTCTTTCCTTGCTGCTGAATGACACGGGAACCCAGTATAGTTGTGGGTTTTTGAAGCATGATGCCATTTGATCAAGCACTTGGAGGCTGTTTAGAATAAGTCTTGTATACATCAACTTGCTTCTTTAAAAGAGAAACATGGAAGAGCAGGTGAATAGCTGCATCTGAAGGAAGCTCTAATCGATATGCCACAGCTCCTATCTTCTGTAGAACCTTGTAAGGACCAAAGTATCATGCATTGAACTTGAAATTCTTGCAGATTGCAACTGAGGATTATCTATAAGGCTGCAATTTCAAGTATACCATGTCCCTCACCTCAAAGGATCGTTTAGACCTCTTCTTATTAGCAAAAAATTTCATTCTTGCTTGAGCCAGCTGCAAATTGTCCTTCAATTGCTGAACTAACTGCTTCCTTTGCTGAATCATGTCTTCAACTTCAGCCACATGAGTAGTACTGCCCTGAGATAATACTGAAAATGGAGAATCATAGTTGTATAAGACCTTGAAAGGAGTAGTACCCAAGGATGAGTGTGCATGAGTGTTGTACCAGTATTCAACTAACGAAAGCCACTTGCACCACTGCCTTGGATTGTTAAAAGTCATGCTCTGCAAGTATTGCTCCACACTTTGGTTCAATCTTTCAATCTGCCGATCGGTTTGAGGATGGTAGGCAAAGCTCAAGGTTAAGGACCCAAGAGTTTAAACAATTCTTTCCAGAAGGTGTTTGTGAACAATCTATCTCTATCAGATAGAATGGCTTGAGGAAGACCATGGAGCTTATAAATGTTGTCCAAGAATACCTTTGCAAGCTCCTCCGCACAAATAGGGTAATTAAGAGCTATGAAATGTCCATACTTTGTAAAACGATCAATCACCACCCAAAAAATCTCTTTCCCTTTTGATTTTGGCAGACCTTCGATAAAGTCGATACTAATTTTTTTTCCAAGCCCTGGAATTGGCAAAGGCTGCAGCAATTCGGGATAAGGGGTATGTCCACTCTTGGTACGTTGACAAATTTCACAATTTTGCACAATTTCAATCACATCTCGTTTCATGCCTTGCCAAGTGAAGTGCTGTTATAGCCTCTGATATGAACCTTCAATGCCGGAGTGTCCTCCCAATGATCAAGCATAAAAGCCATGATAATCTGCCTTCTTAACTCAGTAGCTATCCCAATATAAACCTTTCCCTTTACTCTCAAAATGCCATTAACCAAAGTCACTTCATTAGCTGGTACCCTTATTGCAGGATCTTGAATGCTAAGGATTGTTATCTATTCTTGAGCAAATTGATCTTGCTCATAAGACTTGAAAACTTCCTCCATCCAAGCAAGAACTACAGTTGTGATTGCCAAGCAAGAGCCCTCTGCTACATTTTCTTGTGTTCTGGACAAGGCATCCGCAACCAAATTCTTTATCCCTTTTCTGTATTCGATGGCATAGTGCAATCCTAACATCTTCATCAAACCTTTTCGCTAACCCCTTGTTGTTATCTTTTGCTCCAACAGATATTTAAGGCTTTGGTGATCTGTTTTGATCATAAAATGATGCCCCTCTAAGCACTATCTCCATTTTTGCACTGCTAAGAGAATGGCTAATTATTCTTTTCATATATAGATAGGTTCGGATGCCCATGGACTAAGAGCTTGGCTTAGGAAAGCAATTGGCTTCCCTTGTTGAGACAAAACTGCCCAACTCCATGGTTGCACGTATCAATCTCAATCTCAAAGGGTTCTTTAAAATCAGGCATCCTTAATACCGGTGCTGAACACATTGTCAACTTCAGGCTGTCAAATGCTTCTTGTGTTGCAGAGGACCATAAGAAGACATCCTTCTTAAGAAGACCATTTAAAGGCTTAGCAATGACTCTATAGCCTTGGATGAACTTCCTGTAGTGGCTAGTGAGTCCCAAAAAACTTCTCAATTGTTTAACTATAGTGGGATTTGGCTATTGTTTCATAGCTTGAACCTTAAATGCATCAGTGGCTACCCCTTCATAGGAGATTACATGTCCCAAATATTCTATTTGAGTTTGGGCAAAAGAACATTTGGATAGTTTGGCAAATAATTTGTGTTTGCGCATGGTATTGAAAACTTGGTTCAAATGTTCAACATGATTCTTCAAATTTGAACTATAGACTAAGATATCATCAAAGAACACAAGGACAAATTTCCTTAGGAAAGGTTTAAAAATTGAGCTCATTAGAGCTTGGAATGTGGCAGGAGCATTCGATAACCCAAATGGCATAACCACAAATTCGAAATGGCCATGATGTGTTCTGAAGGTTGTGTTGTATATGTCTATTTCTATTACTCATATTTGATAATACCCTTGTCTCAAGTCAAGTTTTAAGAAGTAAACCACACCATGAAGTTCATCTAATAGGTCATCAATAATAGGAATTTGAAATTTATCTTTGATGGTCTAGGAATTTAGTTGTCTATAATCAATACACAAGCGAGATATCTTTCTTTTTAACAAGAATAACTAGGGAAGCAAATGGACTATGGCTATGCCTGATAAAATTGTCTCTCAATAGCTCCTCCACTTGTCTTTCAATCTCGTTCTTTTGAGAAAGTGGGTATTTGTATTGTCTTTAATTGAATGGATTGGAATTAGCTTTGAGAGGTATAGCATGGTCAAGGGATCTTTTACAGAGTAAAGGGGTAGCTAACTCAAATAGATCTTTAAAGTCATGTAATAACTGCCTAATATGGGTTAGAGATCACCTGAGCATCGGTTAGTTTCTGCACTAAGAGAAAACAAATGACCAGTTCATTGCGTATTGCCCTTCTTTAGCACCCCTTGCAGCTTCTTGCAACTCATGATTTATAAGCGCTCCCTTGCTCAACCAATCCTTGCAGCTAAATTGGCTTTCCATCCCTCTCAATGACACAGTGAGCTTCACAAAATCAAAGAAAATAGGACTAAAATTTTTCATCCAATCCACTCCTAGGACCATGTCACATCCACCTAACTTCAAGATCCTGAAATTATAGGTGAATGGGTGTCCTTGCATCTCCCACTTAAATTCTATGCACTTCATTTAACATTGAATTACCATCAGCCACCGTTACAGTTAGTGGAGAGGTTTTAATCGGTTCATGTCCCACCAATCTAGCTATTTTGGGATCCAAGAAGTTATGGGTGCTTCCACTATCAATCAAAATCAATAAATGCTAGCGGTTTGCCAACCCCTTGATCCTGATTGTATTGTGAATTCCACCTCCTATTAAAGCTCTAATAGAGATCTCAGCCTCATCCTGCTCCTCAACCACATCTTATATTTCCTCCAACTAATCCTCACAGTTTGCAGGAACCTCTTGATCATCATCTAATCCCTCACTACCCGTGACTATCATCAATTATTTTGGGCTGCATTTATGACCAAAGAAGGACCTTTGGTTGCATTTGAAGCACAATTTTTGTGCCTTCTTTTCCTCTAAACTCAGAGGTCTAGATGAAATAGGGCGTATCTGCTACAAAGATGTCACAACCCTTGCCTTCTGTCAAGATTCATAAGAGATTGCAGCTGATGATTCAAACAACCTAGCCTTGGAGTATGCCTTAGACTTTGTGGGAGAATTGAGAGCCGTAACCATATTCTTGATCTTGGGCTTTAGCCTATTGATGAAACTAGAAACAGAATACTCTTCACTTGCCCCGGGATTAATTGCCATCATTCTGGCTTTCAAATTCTCAAATCAGGACATATACTCTTTAACACTTCCCACTTGTGACACCTTATTGAACTTATCAATCACTTCTCCCGTGTCCTCATCCCCGTACCTATCACATAGCTCATCCATAAACTCTTGCCAAGTGACAGTTGGATTACCCACGATCGAACTACGGACCCTAACTTCTTAATCACCTTGGAAGTGAATGGCTGCTACTTCGACTTTCTGAGACTCAGCAATTGCATAAAATTGAAAATAAATTTCACATCTCCTTATCCATGATTGAGATTGTACCCCATCAAAGGTATCAATCTCAACCTTGGGCTGATGAAAACCTGAATTCTTGGCTGCAGGTATTACTTCACTTTGGTCCTTAATGGGTTTTGTAGCAGCCAGATCAAGAGGTCTCCCTTGAGGAGGACCTTGAGGAAGAACTCCAGCACTAATCGGTAAGGACAGTCTACGAATTTGTTCCTGCATCCCATCCAATCTCTGCTCCATCTCCTGTTGTGATTGGACTAGCTGCTGGTGATTGGAATTCATTACTCGAAACATGTCCTACATTTACTGCTGCAGCTGGGCAAATTGATTATTCTGACTCACTTCAGTAGCTGAATTCCCAGCCATCGAAGCTTGTTTCTTGTTCCTGGCCAGTGTGATCACTTGGAAATCAAGCCAACTGAAGGCAATTGCAGGTTCTGATACCAATTATAATGATTCAAGATAAATCTTGAATCAAAACCTAGGAGAGAGAAAGAATTAAGATTGAAGAGAAGTAGAAAAGAAGAGAATAGGGAGAACTAAGGGGAAGTAAGAAGGAATCTATTTCATTGAATGATTCTTCATAACAACAATCAACCTATTTGTATCTTGGCAACAACTTAAGAATATCTCAACTCAAAATATCTAACTAACTAACTACTTTTCCCTCCCTTACTCTCAATGTGCAAGAATTACAAGAATTACAAGTAAGACCAAGGATTACAAGAAAATTACAAGACAATACAAGAAATAACAAGTAAAACATGACAATTCATAACATAGGGTTTCGTGGTGAAGGCGTAAGACATATTGTGGGGTCTCTTCGGCCATGGCATCACCGGTGAGGACTCTCGGTGGCCTTTCCTCTTCTTTTGGTTCCATGCAGTGGCCCTCCAGCTAGCTAGCGGTGCGTGGTGGCTGCAGTCTTTCATCTTCTCTCCCTAGGCAATTAGGTTTTGGGCTAATACAAGTACGCTCTCTTGTTCACTACTCGGATTTGTTCTTTTCTTGGGTGGCTGTGGTGTTTGACTTTGGTCGGTTGTGCTGGTAGTTGGTGGCCACTGGTTGTGGCGGGTCGCCGAAACCCTAACTTATTTAGGGTTTTTTTCCCCACTTTTAGTGCTTTTGCTTTTTATTTTCATGGATCATGTCTAAGGTGCATGGGACAGTTGACATGGCTGGTCCTTCGATACCTACTAAGGGTGGTGCGCAGCCACCTTCATGGGCGGACTGGGTTCGCTTTACATCGAGCAATCCACTCCAGTATGTGCCCCCCATTCATGTTGATGGCAAGTCTGTGAGGGTGCTACCACATGAGGTTTTTGCTTCTGGAAACGAGAAGTGGGAATGATGTTTGGTAGGGCGTTTGAATGGGAAGAGATGGGCTTATTCCCGTGCCCAGGAGATTGTGAGCCTTCTTTGGGGTGCAAGAGGGCTTGAGTGTGTACTTTTTGAGGGAGAGGCTTACATGTTTCGGTTCCACATCAAAGCGCAAGATGAAAGTGTTCTTCTGGATTGCCCTTGGTTCTTTAAGGGTGTCTTCATGTCTCTTCATCTCTGAAAGGAAGGGCTTGTTCTTAGGAAAGATTGTCGGACAGCCCCGGTGTGGGTCCGTATTACGGGGCTTCTTCTTACTCTGTGAAAACCTACTGGGATTGGTGCGGCATGCAGCACTATTGATGTCCCCTTGTTCATGGACAAGGTGACAGCAGATTGTACTTGTTTACGGTATATTCGAGTATGTGTGGAGGTTGAAGCTAAGTGTCCTATCCCTAAGGAGACTTACATTGATGTGGATGGTGCCAGGATCAAGCTTAATATTGTGTGTGAGGCTTTGTTGAAGCGCTGTGCGACCTGCTTAGTTTTTGGGCATTTGTGTATGCCCCTCGGCAATCGGGGTGCCCCTACCATGGTTGCGCCAATGGTGTGGCGTCGAAAGAAATGGAAAAACAAGAAGAAGAAGAAGAAGAAGGGTGCTATGGTCATGGGTGACCTAGCTGGTGGTGCGTCGACATGTGGAGGGCCAATGCTAGCGGCTGCAAGGCCGCCGGGTGATGGTGGTTCAACGAGTGGGGCGGTTGGAGCCCTGGGTCTTGTGATCATGGGAGGAGTCCAAGTTGTGGAGGAAGGAATGAGAGAGGAACTAGAGACCCCTCTGAGTGGCATTGAGCCACCTGCGGGTGGCGGCCTAGGAGAGCCTATGGCCTACATCGGGCCTAGGTTAACTAGGCCCAACATCGGCCTAAGGAGAGGAGGTGGGAGGGGCATCTGCCCCTCTATCACTCGGCCCTGCCATGGGCTGGGCCAAGGACATGGCCCGCTTCAGGCCCTATACAGGCTTGTGCTGGGCCTATTACAGGACCGAACACGGTCCTCACCAGGCCTAATTTGGGCCTAGCCTCCATTCAAGGGGACACGGGAAGTGTCCCCTCGGCCCCCCATGGTGGGCAACAGCAGTAAGGCTGGGCTGTCGGACAGCGCAGCCTTGGGCAATGGAGAGAGGACCACATTGGTCTCCCCCGAGAAGTCACTTCGTCTCAAGGTGTGCCATGCTCAACCCACTAGCAGGTCCCGAGTACCTCGTTCTAGCTCGGATTTTCCTACTGATGTTCAGGAGAGTGGTTTGTCTAAGGATTTCGAGCAAGCCATTATCCTTTACGAGATTGAGGCAAGTTAGGACGCTCTTCTTGGGATCATTGAGCTTACCGCATGTATTGTGAACCGGTTAGTTCAGACGATGCCAAGTGTCAAATCTCCGAATTGGTTTTCTCTTTTAGCTGGGGAGTGTACGAGTGACACATCTACTTCTGATAGTATTTAGCATCTTGCTCCCATTGATCATTGTGTTACACACTCCATCGCAACCAATGGTGGCCGTAGGGGCAGTGGGTCACGTTAGTTCTCTAGTTTCCGATGATAGGTTGCTGGAATGTGAGGGGGTTCAATAACCCCAATTCTATGCGTGCTGTTTGGAGTTGGATTTCATCTAGTCACCTTAGTTTGGTTGGCTTGGTTGAGACCAAGACTAACCCAGTCAATATTGAGTCTGCTGTTGCCCGCTGTGCTAAGGGGTGGCAGTTTATGTTTAGTGGGTTAGGGAGCTCTTGGTACCGCATCATTGGGCTCTAGAATCCTGGTGTCTATTATGTCATGAGAGTGTAGGGTAGGGATCAATGCCTGACCTACAGAGTTTCTAACCTTCGGGGGGATGTGGGCTTTGTAGCCACATTTGTCTATGGCTTTAACAAGCAAGAGCCGCATCGGGATCTATGGAGGTATATTTTAGGAGCCAGTTTGGGTCTTCAAGAGGAGCTTTGGATACTCCTAGGAGACTTTAAACTCTATCCTACGTCTTAGTGACAGATGTGGTGGTTGGGACACTTGGCCTAGCCGCATGAACAAATTCCCAGACCGTGTTTGTGAGTCCAAGCTTATGTTCAGTTGTATACCAGGCTGCGCTATACGTGGTCCAATAGGATGGATAGGAATGCTCTCATTCTAAAGTGTCTCGATTGGTGCAGTAAGGGGTGGCTGCGTGCTTTTTCTGCCTCATCAGTTGAGTTCCTTCCGCGCAAGATCTTCTCCAATCATTAGCTGTTTATCGTTAGAGGACTTGGAGAGCACCGCATATCGCGGCTCCCTTTCAAGTTCTTTAACTTTTGGGCCGATCATAAGGAGTTAGTTCCTACGGTTTGGAGGGTGTGGGAGTCTAGCATTCATGGCACACCTATGTATCGGCTCACTCAGAAGCTAAAGCAGCTGAAGAATGAGCTGAAAGCCTTCAATGCTACACATTACAATCATATCTCGGCTAGAGTGGTGGCAGTACATGACGCCTGGGCTGTGGGCCAGAGGGCTTTAGATGTCAATCTTGAGTGTATGGTCCTTCGAGAGTATTCGAGGTTGTGTAGGGATAAGGCGGCTTTCTACCGTCAGAAGCCTCGTATCTAGTGGATTTAGGGGGATCAGGGTACCTGATTCTTCCATAAGTCTATCGTCCATCAGCATGCTAGAAGCCGACTTTCTTTTGTTATTCATCCTAACAGCGTGAGGATCTATGATTGGGGGGAGATTTCGGAGGTCGGGATCTCTTACTTTCAGGAGTTGTGACTGAGCTGAGTGGGCCGCTTCGTGAGGATATCTCGGGTCTCTTTCAAGCTCGTCTTTCTGCGGACCAGACTAGACCATTGACTCTTCTGATTTCTGATGTTGAGGTGCGAGATGCTCTTTTCCCCATGGGTGATGACAGAGCTCCTGGTCCTGATGGCTATACCTCCCTCTTCTTTAAGAGGGACTCGGATGTTGGGGGTCGTGATGTAGTGCAGGCTGTCCATTTGTTCTTCCAGTCACGGCACAAGCTAGGCACCCTAAACACTACCTATATTAGTTTGATTCCATAGGTAGAGAATCCCTCCACCTTTGCCGACTATTGCCCAATCTCCTATTGCAATGTGATCTATAATTGTATCACTAAGATCATTGCAAATAGGCTGAAAGGGGTTCTTCCCTTTCTGATTGATGACTCGCAGTCTGCCTTCATTCCTGGGTGGAGGATCTCAGACAATATTTTGCTCGCTTAGGAAATCATATGCAGCTATCAACTTCCAATGGTGTCACCTTGGAGTGCTTTGAAGGTTGACATTCGCAAGGCATTTGACAAAGTGCTTGGGACTTCATTCTATCTGTTATGCATTGTGTGGAATTATGGAGTTTATGATTGCCTGGGTGCGGGAGTGTCTTTCCACAACTAGGTTCTTACTCGCTATTAATGGCAAGTTTCAGGGGTTTTTTGGCACAAGTCGAGGCATTCATCAGGGGGATCCTCTCTCCCCTTGTTCTTTACCGTCGTGGAGAGACTTCGGGGTCTTCTTCATAGTGCTACCTCTAATCCACAGTTTTGATTCCACCCATGTTATCATAGTACACAGCTCACACATCACTGCTTCACTGATGATCTGATGATTTTTAGTCAGGCAAATGAGGGCAATGTTTTGGTTATTGGGGAGATGTTGGATTGATTTGCTGCTCTTTTTGGGTTGTCCTCAAATGCGGCGAAGAGTACAGTCTTCATCGTCGGGGTTGACTCTGATTCTCAGCAGCCTATCTTGGATGTTCTGGGGTTCAGATTGGGGAAGTGTTCGGTTAGATATTTGGGGGTGCCGCTTATCTCTACAAGACTTCAATTCATCCACTGCAAGCCTCTCTTGGATTCCATCCTAGCTCGCATACAGCTTCGAACTTCACGGGCTCTTTCTTACACTCAACGTTTGCAACTGATTAGGTCGGTACTGTTTTGTATTTAGCTCTATTGGTCATTTGTCTTCATTCTTTGAAGGCAATGACCAAGAAGATCGAGTCGACGTTTGCTGCCTTTCTATGAAAGGGTGCTTTGCTGGTCCCCAGGGTATCGAAGGTTGCCTGGAGGCATCTTTGTTACCCTCATACAGTGGGTGGTCTTGGGATTCGTCACCTGATTGAGTGGAACTAAGCTTCTATTATAAAGCACTTATGGGTTCTGCTCACTGATCGTGATTCTCTCTAGCCTTAGTGGATTCATGTTAACTGACTCCAGGAGAAGAGCTTCTAGGAGATTCAGCCGACAGGGTCGATTCGCTGTCGTGGAGGAGCATCCTTAGTGTTTGGTCCTTACGCGATGTAGCATTTAGATGCATCATTGGAGATGGGCATGATACTACACTTTGGGGTGACTACTGGCTACTGGCTACATTGTGGGCGTTTGATGGGTCAGTTCACGACCCACACTTTGACTTCTACTGGCCACCTATGGGGCTTACTTGTTTCTGGCATTATTGAGGGTGATTAGTGGAGCTTTCCGCAAGAGAGCATTGAGCTACTACCTATTTGGGATTCTGTTGACTTCAAACCTCAGCCAAGTGTAGCTAACCATATTAGGTGGATGGGTGACCGTTCAGGGATATTGACCATTAGATCGACTTGGGAGATGATTTGTAGCAGGAGGGAGGAGGACTCCATCCATCCTCTTCTTTGGTTCCAGTTGCACATTCCAAGGCACTCATTCATTTTGTGGCTTGCTTCCAATGAGCGACTTTAGACCCGTGACAGATTGTTGAGACATCAGGTTCAGGGCACCTAGTCTTTATGCACTTTGTGGTTCAGATGATGATCGCATAGCCATCTCTTCTTCTCCTACTGCTTCTCTGCTTCTGTTTGGTTTAGGGTGTCATTGCGCACATCCTTTGCCTGGCCTGCACTTCCTTGGCGTGAGATGGTTTCTTGGGCTGCTACTCAACTCCGTGGACGTGGGTTGGATCGTGTTCTAGCCCGCTTTTGCCTCTCTGCGAAAGTTTATATCCTCTGGTATGAGCGTAACCTAAGGATTCAACGCTCTTAGTCCATAACTTTTTCAGCTGTTATTGAGGAGATCACAGGATTGGTTCGTAGTCGTCTCATTGCTGCTCCTACGCTTTGTGGTGCTCAAAGTCACTCTCAGCTTCTGCAAGAGTGGTTAGTTTTTTTTTTTTTGGCTTCTAGCTTTGTTTTGCTTTTTCTAGCGTTGGTTATGTCGACCTTTGATGCTTTTTAGCTTTCTTTGATTCGTTTTTTTATTGTTTGATGTAGGCCTGCTAGCCATGACTTAGGGTATGCCCCTCGTCGACTTGTACATATATTTTTTCTTCATATATGGTATATCACACTGACTTACCAAAAATAGATTTGAGTCAATGGTTAGTGAACCATTGGTGTACAAGTGACAAAACAAGAAAATAGAGACTTTTAAGTGTTGTATATAGAGGACATTCTACTCATTGAGAATGGTGTAGAATTGTCATAAGATGTTAAGTTTTTATTGTCCAGTCAGTTAATTAAAAGTAAAAGACCTAAGATGAACAACTATGCTCTTAGGATCAAACTTTGGCGAGATTCAAAAGAAAGGATGTTGGATTATCATGCGCGTTTGTTTTAAAAGGGAGTTTAGATGTTTGATGTCAGAATTCCTATTTGCCCTTACAGTGGGAGTCATTAGATGGTGAAGAATGAAACAGTCTTGTATTACTTACTTCATTATGGAAGTCGGGTACTTTAGACTTGTCGACTCAGAAGGTTCCTAGTAAATGAAAATATGTGAGCAAAAGAATGAAACAGTGATGAATCAGTATTGGTTAAAATTTATAGTTAAAGTGTTGATAGATCCCTAGAACTTTGAAGTTAAGCGTGCTTAGGCGAGAGTCGTACCAAGATGGGTGACCTCCCGGAAAGTCTTTATGTTGCCAACCCTACAAGGTTGGGGGTCTTCGGAAACAGTCTCTCGGTAGGGTTACACTCTGAAGGAGTAAGGCTACGTACATCCATCCATGCAGACCTCGCTTAGGCGGGAGCCTTTAAGGCACAGGGTCTATTGTTGTTGTTGTTTGTTGATAGATCCCTAGAGGATAGTTATACAATGCGAGGGTATTTGGGTTTTGGAACAGGTGGGAGATTATTGGGATAGGTGTCCTAGAAAAATCTAATTAATTAGTTTTTAAATATTGAATAAATAAAATTGTTTTATTTGTTTATTACTTGATTATGTTTTACGAGTCAAACATACGTAATTGTTTTTCTAAAACGTTTCATGAGATGGAAGTTGTCCATGATGACGTGTCAGGTTTTATTTAAGTGGTCAATAAGATTGAACCACGGAAAGACTTAGATTAAACTAGCGACACATTGTCAAAGTATGTTCGTAGTCGGTGATAAGTTTGGACAACTTATCTCATAAGACAATAATATAATACTTTTGATGACTTTTCTTAGTCGTGTGAATATGGATCCAAGAGTATTATGTTGGTGTTTTCAATAAATTTGGAAAACTAAGCAGGACCACCTGAATTAATTATTTCTTTAACTGCTGCTAGAAATAATTAATTCTATAAGACGATAACTCTAAATTCAAAAAATAGTCTGGACTCGTATATGGAATGTTAATTGCTTTGATGCCCAAAATGATGAGGTTAAAAAGTGACTAACCCGGATCTTACGTCGTTGGGTAATTGCATAAGTATGACGGGAATGAATATTTTATTAGGAATCTACAATGTAAGGTGTCCCCCTAATTGATTCACAAATATACGAATAGATTCTAGAATCTTTGGCCAGAGTATTTCATATGTTTGACATTTTGAATTAATGTGAAAATTGTTTTTGTATTATGAATTGTTCGAGAAAGGCAAGTCAGGAACTATGGCGATATATGTGAGAAAAATAACAATAATAGTTAAAGTTGTTTTTGCCTACAGATATCTAATAGAGAGGTTAATTGTCAAAATAAAATTATTTAGAAAATTCTTGAGTGAATATATATAATTTTAAAGTGCAATAAAACTTATTTAGTGGAATTAAATTTTATTAAATTTTAATTAATTGTTATCATAAGATGATAATTAGATTTGATTATTTGGAACTAGAGTTAAATTGCTCCTGAGGTCCTTCTACAAGCCTTAACTAAAGCACTATTTGAACATATTTAAAAATTAATTCATGGGAAGAATTATTTATTTATAAGATAAATAAATTTTTATGTTAAATAAATAGTCATAAGATAAACATTTAATATGTAAATTACATCGTATTTTGAATGAAAAAATAAGTCAAAACGCATGTCCCTTACCCGCGCGTGCTACAGTACACGCTCAGCCCCTGCGTATGATCACATCCGTGACGTCAGCTATAGGGTACTGTGCTCGTTTCTTTGGGCATGTGCTGACGTCAAGTAGCCTCATTATAAATATATGGGCATGCTTACATTTTGTTTGGTGAATTAAAGTTCTTAGATTTTTGGGACCTAATTTTCTCTCGTAATAAAAATTCTAAAATTATTTTAGAAATTTTTTAAATTAACTTTTAGTATAATTTTTTTGAAAAATTATTTTTTGGGAAGATTAAAAGGAAAATTTTGTTTTCGAAAATTTTTTATAAATATTTTGGGAGCCCATACTCGGGTGCTAATAGAGGTTATTTCGGAGAAGATCTTAAGGTGTCAAGAAGCTTTCTTCTTCTAATTTCTGATATTCAAGTTGAAGTTTGGATTTGCGTTTCAAATATGTCTAAATTAAGTATTTAATATTTAATTTATTTTCCTTTATATTGTTTATTCTATATACCATGTTTATACTTGTTTTATTTGATATTTTTCGATTGTAACATTACGAGCCAATTCGAGTAAGTTTTAGTCTAATTAAATCAGGGCATTAGATTTAAAATTAAGAATTTTAAATTGGTTTTCCACTCTGCTCGTCTAGTCGTTTAGGAAAAATTTTTTGAAATACGTTCCCAACACTACTATGCTAGCAAATTCTTAGATGAGGCTCAAAAGAATTACACTACTACTGAAACGGAATTGCTAGCTATAATTTTTGCTTTTGAGAAATTTCGACCCTAAATTTCAGGCTCTAGGGTTATAGCCTTTTCCGATTATGCTGTCATTTGATTTCTTCTTATTAGGAAGGAAATGAAACCTGGGTGGACTCGTTGATTTTTATTGTTCCAAGAATTTGACTTAGAGATTAGAGATAGGAAAGACTTTGATAATGCAGTGGCTAATCACCTTTCTTGGAATGTACTTTCATTTAATTCCACTACTGGCCATGACTATTTTCCTAATGAACATATGTTTTTCATTTTAGGAGGCCGGTCCTCGTGGTATGCACACATTGTGATTTATTTGGCAATAGGAAAGTTACCTACCCACTAGACGATGCATGCGAGGGATCACTTCTTTTCATAGGTAAAGCACTTCTTTTGGGACAACCCAAACTTCTTTAAGGTATGTTCTGACTAGGTTATACGTCGCTATGTCCCAAAAATTGTACAGGAGAGTATTTTGAATCTTTGTCATAGTCTCGCCTACGGAAGACACTTTGGAGGACGACGCACTACTGTGAAAGTCCTACAAAGTGGCTTCTTTTGGCCATCCCTTTTCTGGGACGCTCGTGATTCTTGTGGGGCCTATGATTGGTGTCAGCGCACCGGTGCCCTTACAAATCGTGATGAGACACCTCAGTGCCTGATTTTAGTTTGTGAAATTATTTATGTTTGGGGCATCGACTTCATTGGACCTTTCCCTAACTCAAACGGGTTTCTTTACATTTTAGTGGCTATGGACTTTGTGTCGAAATGGGTTGAGGCTATGACTACTAGGATGAATGACCACAAGGTGGTTGTCCAATTTGTAAAAGATAACATTTTCTCATGTTTTGGCATTCCTAGGGTGATCATTAGTGATGGGGGGTTGCATCTCACTCACCATTCTGTTGAGGCGCTTCATTGGAAGTACTTAGTCTTTCATAAATTGGCGGTCCTCTATCACCCTTAAACTAACGGTCAAGTTGAAGTTTCAAACCACAAAATAAAATTTCGATTGAACCGCAAGGACTAGTCTTTAAGGCAGAATGGCTCTTTGTGAGCCTATCGTACAACTTTCAAGACGCCAATCGATATGTCTCCCTATCGCTTAGTCTTTGGGAAGGAATGCCACTTGCCTATGGAGCTTGAGCACAGTGCCTACTAAGCTATTAAATAATTTAATTATGATGTGCATGCCATCGGGTCACATCGACAACTTTAACTTAGTGAGCAGGAAGAGATGCGGTACGAGGCATATAAAATGCCAAGCTCTACAAAGAAAGAACCAAAGCTTTTCACGACAAATGCATTGGTCAAAAAACTTTAGAAATTGGACAAAAAGAGTGGCTTTATAACTCTAAACTTCAATTTTTTCCTGGAAATTTACGATCTAGATGGGATGGATCTTATCAAGTGGTCAATGTGTACCCTTAGGGGAAATTGAAATCCAAGACATCAACGATGGCTGTATTCTCACTGTGAATAGCCACCGTCTTAAGCATGCTATTGGGTTAGGGGGATCGTCCTCTCGAGTATGAGGAAATTCACCTTAAGGACCCAACCTCGAGATCCATATGACTTTTGAGTCTACATTGCGTCTGGTTGAAGGCATTAAACTTGGTGCTTTTGGGAGGCAACCCTATTTACTTTTGTTTCACAATATCGTTTTCTTTTAAATAAAGGGGAGGAGTTTAACACGTTTGGAGTCGTTTTTAGTTGTTAAAAGGGTTTATTGTCGCTCCCTGATCAATTGGGAGTGCTTCCCGATCGATAGAAAGAGCAGGGGGAGCTTACTGCAGCCCCCTAATTAATTAGGGATGCAAACCTCCACCCCCCCCCCCCCCCCCCCGGGGTTTTGTTGCAACTCGATCGATTGGGAACACAAATCCCCCGCAGCTTACTACATCAACTCGATCGATTGGATCTCTCAAACCCTAACCCTCTCCCCAGCCTCCACGACAACCACCGTGATGTTGCCCACCATGCCACCACCCCCACCATCCTCTCTCCTATTTACTCTTCTTGTACTCAAGGTATGCATTCCTTACTTTATTCAAAGACTTTTGACCTAGAATCTCGTTGAGATAGAAATTTTCAGGGCTTAGTATGATTTCTTGCTTATAATTGTTAGATTCTTGAAGATCTAGGTCTTGATTGTGAACAATGTTGGCTTTACTTGAACATTTGCTTTTCTGTCTCTTTACTCATGTGACATGCCAAAATGGGGTAGTTGTTTGTGGGTTGTTGATTTTTCATGTCTCTATTCACTAGATTTTTGCTATTAGGGGACCTTATATGAACAATATGGGATCTTAACTTGATTTGTCCATCTTTAATTTTTCTTTCCATATCCATAGCATTAGATGAAGGTGGGGTTGCTTTATAGACTTTCTATTCTTTAGTTCTTAGTGTTAGTCCAATTTTAGGGTTCGTATCTTGTATAAATTATAGGGGGTGTTCTCATTTTACTTATTTTTTTTACATCTTTCCCTAATTTTAGGTTTTTTTTTATTTTTTTATTTTTTAGTTCATCATTTCTTTAATTCCTAGGTTAGGTTTTGTTAGCAATAATTCATGTGTTGAAGTCTCTTCTTTCTCCTTTTGTGTCAACTTGATCTTTCGTTTTTAGGAAATGGCCCTCACTAAGAAGGTGCAACATGACGATGGTAGTAGCTCCTAGGCCCCTAATTTTGACACCCTTATCAATGCGGCAAAGATTATAGGAGAAACGGTGTTCGATGAGGATCTACGTCAAGAGTCCTCTAAGGAATGGGCCATCTCACGACACATAGAATAGGCCTCAGGTAAGAAAATATAAGATGATGATGTTTACCCCTCCTCAATGCAAGAATTTTATTCCTCATTCGGTGTCCATCATGAGAATGGGGACCCGTGGTGCAATGTCAATATCCATGGCGACCTCATTGTCTTTAAACCCAATGATGCTGTAGAGGCTATTGGTACCCCCGCTTTGCTATTGGAACTCCCGTTGGCAACCTCCCACCGAGACCCGAACGCCATGACTATTATTAATGAATTGTGTGGTGGCTAGTTTGATAACAGCACAGTCACCACCACAAAATGGTCCGCCTTCCACCTCATTTGTGGTTAATGGCCACAATTTCAAAGTCTAACATGTGGCCCCAGGCTAGGTTCAGTAGCGATTTGAAGTAATTCTCAGCCTTCTCTAGAATTTCCACTGAAAAATTTGGGTGGATGTTGAGGTGGTGTTTCTTGATAGGTTTGCCACCATTCACCAACAGCTCCTTTGGGGTACTGTTTGGAATGACAAATTAGCCTTTCCACGTCTCATCACGAGACTTTTGCAGCGGATAAGAGCCCGTTTCTCGACTGCACCCGACACGGGTTACGCCCCACTTCACACTTACACGGTACCCGCTGCTTCTTAAATCTTCTCATATGATTGCTACCTAGGGTAATTCCACTTCGGGGGAGGCTCTCTCTGAGGAGGATGCACCCCAGCCCACTCGCACTAGCCCCGACGTCTCACCATCCTACGTGTCAGGCATTATGGACCATCTTGATCACATTGAGCGAAAAGTGGACCGAGCGAACTTTGTGGTGGATAAGTTGTGAAGGAGATAGGCTGGCAGCTCTTCAACACCCCCCCCCCCCCCCCCCCCCCCCCCCCCCCACCATTTTAGAGTAATTTTTGCTTCTCTTTTGTACTGAGCTCTTGTACTTTGAATTTCTCTAATGATGTTAACAAGTTTGCTTAGTCTTTTGCCTCATATGTCCTATTTTGTAGCTTGCTCTTTTCTCTTTTTTCTTTTTGCATTTGCCCACCAAGCATAGCCGATCATGTTCACTCTGCATACGATATTACTCGGGTCTTCTCCTTCCTTTCCTTGCTTATATTTGATTTTCTTTAGTTCGCATTGAGATCATTGCAAGGTTTGGGTTTGGGGATGGCATGAGTGATTTGAACTTTTGTTTGTCCTTTCAGCATAATTGAGTTTATATTTGTTGAGTTTTTGCATAGATTAGCTTTGAATTGTTGTGAATTATATTAAAGTTCAAATTTGAGATGTGCTAAGACTGTTAAAATTTGTTATGTATTGAGATTATTCCTGAATTTTAATATTGAATTTACTATTTTTGTCTTCAAACTAGTTTTAGGTTTATTTCATTTCACTCTTAATCTTTTGATGAATCCCACATATTAAGTTGTATTAGTAAGAATAATTTAGGATCTGGGATCGAGCACTTTACTCCTAATAACGATGAAATCACTAGTCTGTCTCTTTCTCTTGAATTCATTATTGAAAAATTGAAAGAAAAAAAAAAGTAAAAAAGGGGAAAAAATTAATGAGGTACCAGTGCCTGTTTTAATCAAGTACCCGTGACTTGTTGGTTCTTGTAGCCCTTGTGGCTCGAGCAAGTAAGTCCGTAGGGGTATTTTAACACCTGGTACCCTGAGCCAACTGGAATAGAAGCTGCTGGTCGAAAGCTCGCTACACATCCCATGGGGAAAGCTTAAGAAGAATCAACTTCTAAAGTCACCTTGATAAGCACCAATGCGTAATTTGAGTGAGATATTCTTCTAAGATATGTTCTAGTAACAGCTTAAGTTGCGAATTCCTTTAACTTGAGCCATTAGGCCTGAGGAGTGCTCTTTACTTGGTGCCTTGAGCTAACTAGATCGAGAGTCACCGACTAAAAACTCGTTCCATGGATTTTAGGGAGACACGCTTAACCATAAGTTACTTCAAAAAAAAACAAGGGAAAAAAGGGAGAGAAGAAAAGACTTGAGATTTCTAGGCTGATTAGGGGTAACATGTTAGGGAAACTTATTCCTTTAATTATTTTCACTATTCTTCTTAGATATGAAAGGCCTGAAATAAGAGAAGGGGAAGAAAGGTTTTAAGCTCACTTACTAGTGGGAAGACTTAAATGGCGAAGACTTTAGCTAGAACCAATGTAATAATATCATTACATAAAAATTCTTCATTCTTGAGTTCCCGTTGAGATATGTTCAAAAATATTTTTCATAGATAATTTTTGCTACCACAAGCTTGATTGAATCTTTTCCACCTTTAGCTAGTTTGAACTAACTCTTGCTTAAGGACAAGTAATATTTGACTTTGGAGATATTGACGTGTCTCATTTTTATATGTTTTATGCCCCTTTTCCCTTAACATATTTGGCTATTACATGTGTATTCTCTTGCAATTTATGTATATTCAGGCTTGAAACACATTGGAGCAAAGACGACTTGAAAAGTGTTAAAGAACAAGCAAAAATGAACATATTTGAAGACTAAGATGAAAAACCTGACAATGTGTGGAAACAAGAAGGAATCCATCGAGTCATGATTCGACAACCCAAATCAATGTCGTAAGGCTTCGGGAACCAACCAGCCAATCAACGAGCAGAGCCGATCAATCGGCAGGCAGCAGGACGTTTCTATTGACTGCCTATCAATTGGTTAACAATGCCAATTGATCAATGATCGTCAACACCACTATTGACGCGCAAGGAGGGGAAGACCTTTGTTTGAGAATTTTTGGTTTTATTTTTTTTTTTTTTTTTGTTCTTCTCTTCCTCTCCTTCCCCGAGCCGCTACAAGAGATCTTAGTTTTATGAAAGGCTAAAGTGCAATTTATGTAATTTGTATATATTTAGGCTTGGAGCAAGGACAACTTGAAAAGTGGTGAAGAACAAGCAAAATTGGACATATTTGAAGACTAAGATGAGAAATTGGACAACGTGTGAAAAAAAAGGGCTCCATCGAGTCATAATTCGAGAACCCAAATCAATGTTGTAAGGCTTCGGGAGCCAACCAACCAATCGATGAGCAGAACCGATCGATCGGCAGGCAACAAGATGTTTCTTTTGATTGCCGATCAATCGGTCAATAGTGCAGATCGATAAACGAACGTCAGTATCTCTATTGATGCTCAAGGAGGGGAAGACATTTGTTTGAGAGTTTTTGGCTTTCTTTTCTTCTCGTTCTCTCCTTCCTCGAATTGCTACAAGAGATCTAGGTTTTCTCAAAGGCCGAAGTGCAAGTGTTCGGAGTGCCGGGGGATCAAAGCAATGGTCACCTCAACGCAAATCGAGGAAATCTTCATTCATGAGTTTTTCTTCACTTTTCTTTTTAGGTTTTGTGATGTGTAAAACTCCCATGAAAGAGTGGACTTGTAATTTAGTGGTGAAGGACGGGTAACTGTCTGAATCCCAAATTTGTACTTTATTGTTGACAATGACCTGTGTTATGTTATTTTTGCACCCCTTGTGAGGAGTTATTCATTGTGATTGGTTTTCTATTGATTTGTTTGTAGCCATGGTTAGTTTTCCAATTTATGTGCGTTTCGTCTATGTGCTTGTGGCTTAGACTTTAGCATAACATGGTTTCACGAGTGGTTAGGGTTACGGTTGTACCCAACCCTGATCGCAATTTTTATATAAGTTAACATTAAATTAGGAGTGTGAAAGGAACTAAATAGTGCTATTGAGATAATGCATGCAACACTTGGAGTGATAAGATGAGTCATGTCTTTAGACTAGTTCATTATCCTAAGCCCTAGTTTAAGTGTTAAACCAGGCTCAATGCTTGTAACCTAAGCCCTTTAAATCATTGTCATAGTAAAGTATAATGATGGGATTCAAGTTACACTACCCTAAATTTGTTCCCTAAACTGCCCTTGATTGATTTGACACTTTAATTCGTTATTCCAGTCTTTAGTTTCATTAACTGCCCAACTTTTCAACTAAAACCCAAAGTCAAACTGCTCATTAATAAATGAATCAAATTTACACCGATTTCCCAAGGATATGACACCTATAAACTTGCTACAGCTACGACTTGCTTCGAGTAAACGATTTTTACACTCTTTTAAAACCACACTAGTAATTAAATGGTAAAGTTGAGTAATTTGGTCATTTTGAGTAATTGAATGGTCATTTTGAGTAAATTGATTAATTTGAGTCAGTGAGCGGTGATTTTGAGTAATCATGTGATTTTAAGTAATTGAATGGTTATTTTGAGTAATTTGGGAATTTTGAGTGATTAAATGACGATTTTTAGTAACTAGGTCATTCTGAGCAATTGAATGGTGATGTTGAGTAATTTTGTCATTTTCAGTAATTGACCAGTAATTTTGAGTAATTTGGTCATTTTAAATAATTGAATGGTGATTTGAGCAATTTTGTCATTTTGAGTAATGGAATGGTGGTTTTAAGTAGTTTGGTTATCTTGATTAATTGAATGGTGATTTTAAGTAAATGAATGGTCCGACTTAGTGCATTGCTTAATTCTGGGAAATAAGTGATTTTTTTTTCCGAAAAAAACACATTTCTGGAATTTCAAGGGTGTTTGGAAAACACGAATAAGCGCTTTTTATTAAAAGTAGAAGCAGTTTTTCTGCTCATAAGTAGAAGCAGAAATTTGGTGCTTATTTTTTTAAGCAGAAGCAGAAGAAAAAACTAAACAATTGAGAAAGTTTATTTCAAGTAACTTGAAATTTATTAATATATTAAGAAAATAATTTATATATTTGATAAATAGTTTATATATTTTAAAAAATATATTAAATATGAAAAAAATATTTTAATAATTAATAATATATTTATGATGTTTAGAAAATATTTTAAATATTTGGAAAAAATATTTTAAATATTTTAAAATATTCTAGTTTTCTTAAAAATTTAAATATTTTTAAAACATTGAGAAAATATTTTAAATATTTAAGAAATATCTATATATTTAGGAAATATTTTAAATAATAAAAAATATTTCAAATATTTAAAAAATATATTAAATATTTAGAATGGTTATGAGTATTTTTTCAAGTATAAAAGATTTCTGTTAGTTTTTTTTCTGATAATTTTATAGAACAAAGTAATTTTTTTAATATTGGTCAAATATTCATAAGTGCTTCTTTACTAGTTGACCAAATATAAACTGTTTATTTGAAATAATATTTTTTACAAAAGTATTTTTATACAAAGTGCTTTTAAAAAAATAATTCTTTTACAATAATATCAAAAAGGCTCTTATACCCAATTACCCGGTCAACAAAAATTTAACTTTTGCTTCAAAAACTTTGACTCAAACACGCTTTTTTTGTGTCATTTTCGTAAAGTGATATCGGGCATGGATTGGAATGTTGACCAAAGTGTCTTTTGCTTGGCCACTAGCGCTTTTTTGTAATATGAAAAACATCATTGGCCACGAGGTCTACGCATTAGCGTTGATCTTACGCAGAAATGTCACCCCAGTAATTTAATTCTGAAGCATTGACTAGTGAGTTGACATGCAACTCGTTCCTTTAAATATTGTTTTATGTATAATATTGTTTTTAATTTGTAAACAACAACAACAGATCCAGTGTCTCATGAACTCCCGCCTAAGCGAGGTCTGGGGTATATATACACAACCTTATCCCTTTAGGGCGTAATCCTGTCGAGAGGTTATTTCCGAGGACCCCTAACCTTATAGGGTTGGCAACATGAGAACTTCTCAGAAGGTCACCTTTCCCGGTACTATTCTCGCCCAAGCACGCTTAATTTCAGAGTTTTAATAGGATCTAGTGTATTAGTACTTGGTAAATAAATTCTAATTTATAAAGAAGTACAATATTGCTGTAATGAGAGTCTCCAACATCCGAAAAAAGGGGGAGATGAGTCTCAAACCTAAGAGATCACACAATTGAAATGGGTAGTCTAACCACTATACTAAACTAATAGTTCTTATGTATATTAATTTAAAACATCCTAATAAATTTATGAAGAATCTAATGTGTATGTATGTGTGTGTATGTACGTATGTATGTATATACATGTATGTATAGGTAAAGTTTGGGGAGGGGGATGTCAGATTCGTACTCTTGTCCCATGATTGGCCAACTGTCACCCCAACTATTGGGGTAAATCGGGGACCGGCTAGTTATATTATCTTGTATGGGAGTTATTTACTCAGGGTCTATAATGTTTGTAAGTTGGTTTAAATTAATTTCTTATTATATTTTGTGTAAAATATTCTCTAATATTTATAAGCTTTTTCAAATTGGTCATTTATTTATTTTTTTATTCAATATAGTTATTAGTGTATTATTTTATAGCAACATCTAGTGACCAAAATTAAATAGAAGTTAAAAAGATAAGATCAATTTTTTTATAAAATAAACATAAAAAAGACTACTTTACGAAGGACTAATTTAAAAGATATATAAAAAATAGGAACTATTTTTTTAAAAAAGTTAAGAGATTAATTTAAATAAACATATAAATATTAGAAACCATTAGAATAAACAACTCATTTGTGCCGTAATGAAGGTGAAATAAATAAAAAAGTAGTAATTATATTTTACATTTTTTTCATATAAGGTGAAATATTACCATGTTGTTTTAGTATTTGTTAGTTTATTTCGAATAATTCATCATATTAAATCTTCCTAAATCTTTAAAAACATTTACAAAAAAAAGAAAAAAAAACTTTTTTTAGGGGGGAAAAAGTTTGCTTAACCCTTTATTTAACAAGATAATGAAAGTAAAGAGTAGTACGGATAACGAGGATAATTCTCACCTTATTTGACAAATATTTACCCCCCTTTACCCCAAGAGAGGAGGAGTAAATTTTCAAAAATTTTTAAAAAGATAAAATTATCCTTATCTTTATCTTTTTATTCAATTACCGAATAAAAGTAATTAATTTACTTATTTTATTCATATTCTTCCTTATTAAACATCTCAAAATAAAAGTAAAATAATACATTACCCTTCTTTTATTTTTGACCTTTTTTTTCTTTTTACCCCTTTATAAAATTGCAAAACCGGCCTTTTTTGGGGTCTAAAAGAAGGGAACATTGAATAATTGCACCTTCCATAGATCAAAAACAAATCCTGACCGTACAACACCAAACTATCTCAGCAACTCAAAACCCACGCCGACACCTCCGCTCTCTCTCTCTCTCTCTCTCTCCCTATATAACCCTACACCATCACAGCGTTCACATGCGACGTTTTTCTCCGTTACTCGAAACCCTAGCCCCCCCCCTCCCCCCCTCTACAGAGTTTTAGAGAGAGAAAGAGAGAGTTAGAGAGAGAGAGAGAGAGAGAGAGAGATGTCTGGTGGAATTGCACGGGGCCGTCTTGCGGAGGAGCGGAAGGCTTGGCGGAGGAATCATCCTCATGTGCTCTTTCTCTCTCGCCCCCTCTAAATTCTCGCGTATTTTAGGGTTTTTGTTTGTTCAGTTGAATTTCTTTTTCTTCAATTTTGTGTTTTTTTACAAGTTATTTCTAAGTTTCTTCAAACTGATTCCTATCTTTTATGATTATTTACTTTTTAGTACTTCTATGTTCGTGGAAACAATGAAAAGGTCCCTGTTTTTTTGATTTATTTTTTTGAAGTTGTTATTGCTCGGATAGAAATTGTTATCACCAAACCAATGATGTACCTTGCAATTTATGAAAACCACAAAATTGCATTGAAACTAAGGTCTTGCCCCGACAATAACATTACCGTATTTTTTCAATATCGTGGGTTTTTTCGTATTAATAAATAGGACCGTCTATGTAAGGCGATATCATTTTTCAGTAGAAAGTTCACACGATAACTCACTTTGAATTAACCGATAAAGTATATAGAGGAAAATACCTTTGATAACTTTCAGTACACTTTAAATGACTCACAAAATGCTGTCATTTTAGTGCAAATTGTATCCAAACACCGCATTTCGTTCTCCTTGGGAATAGAAGAATAAGCATTTGTTCTCCTCCGGAATAGAAGAACAACTATCGTGCCAAACTTTAGTGTCAGCTATCAAAACGACGTTGACGGACAATTTTGTCTTGAATGTTTTCCTTGCATCGGAGAGGTCCTATTTATTAATACGAAAAAGCATATGGTACTAAAAAAGTAAATCACAAAGATCATAGTTATTTTTATTATTTCCTTAAACATTGATGTATTAAAAATAAATAACCATATCTTTTATTTTATTTAAATTGGTCCCCCATATTTAAGCTGTTCAAGATAATCCCTCATCGTTTCTTTTGTTTAAAATAGTCCATTATATTTTATGTTTTATTTTATAACAAAATTGGCCCATCCTCTTTTTAGTTTTTACCTAATTTTGATCACCATGTGGGGCATAATTTTGTTACAAAATAAAATATGAGTGACCGTTTTGGAAAAAAAAAATGATGGACTAATTTGAACAGCGTTATAAAAACGGGGGATCAATCTAAACAAAGTTATAAAGACGAGGGACAAATTTGAATAAAAGAAAAGATTAAAAACTAATTTGAACAAACTTAAAAAGATACGGGATCAATGGTTTAAATAACTTTTTATTTGAAATTTTTTTTATTTTGGATGATTTCTAGGGTTTTGTTGCGAAGCCGGAAACGTTGCCCGATGGTTCTGTGAATTTGATGGTGTGGCATTGTACTATCCCTGGCAAACCTGGAGTAAATTCTTCATGTCTCTATACTTCCCAACTTTTTTATGTTAATGGTTTAATTTCAAACGTTTAAAGGCCTATTGCGTGAGCACTTGGAATTTCTGGGGACAAATTACATATTGGTGCCCCAAGTTTGTTGTATTGAGTTTTTAGTACACAACCTTTGTGTAATAATATTTTATTCCAAATGTTACATATGCATTTATAAAATAGTCTAAATACCAGTATATAAGGTGTAAAATAGGCCCATCATTGACCTCGTCTTCATAATCTTAAAACATTGTGGTTCGTGAGTAAGATGAGGGGAACAATGAGAGGATGCTGGGGTTACCAACAAATAACAGTAAGTTTTACATCTTTTAACACCATTGCTTGGTCTATTTTATTAAATACATGTAACTTTTGGATTTAAAAATTATGTTACCAAGTTTATGGATTAACAAATTAATATACAAAAATTCAGGTACTAATATGTAATTTCCCCTTTTTGTGGTTCTATGATTTGTTTTGATAGCTGGAGCAATATCATGGGTTACTTCTTGTGCTTGTCCTTGTGTTGGGCTGCCTTTGCTGAAGAACAGTTGTTAAGAGTATAAAACTATTATTTGCCCCTCACCCATTAGCTTAAGATTTTCTAGCGGTTGGTTTGTTGATATGGTATGGTAGTCTTATTGACCCAAAGGTGATGTGTCCGAATCATAGTAGGCCCCCCACTTTCTAAATTGATATAGTTTTAGCACAAGGTATGAGGTTGGCATATGTATTATCCACGCTTCAAATTCGATGAACATTCTTGTGAGGGGGCATGTTAGTGTAGAATTATTTTTGGGCCTTACTAGTTAGTTTAAATCATTGAAGTAGTTGCTTCCTTGACATCGGTTTACCAATTGTGTATCTCTTTATCTATAACTCTGATGTTATGGTCGCATACGTGAGATCTTCTCTTTTCTTTGAGTTTCAGTTGTAGGGATTTGTTTTAAGTGTTTGATTAACTAGTACTTTGCCTTGGCTTTTGTAACTTCTAGTTAAGGTAACTGGGTTATGGTACTCACAGGCTTTCAGTTAACTTGGTAATGTCTACCAAGAAAATTGGACTCAGTGAATAGCATCGGGCAATTGATTTATCAGGGGAACTTTTACAATTTAGTGTGTTTGAGAATTTTGGTTTATGCTAGATGCTTTTAATATATTATTATCTATTATACCTACTGTAAGAGTTAGTGTAGTGGTGAAACTACTTAGCCCCAAGGTAGAGGTCCTGGGCTTGAATCATCGCCCTCATTTCCTATTGTATTCCTTACCAATATGAAAAAATATATGTTATAACCTGCTATATATCTTGGATGTCCATAATATGAGAGATTCTTAAAACCAAATATGAGATATGGTGTCAGCTCATGCCCGGGATGAAATGGTGTTTGGTTTTGATGTATAAAATTGTCATAAAGGATACTTCTCCGTCATTGGTAGTCTTTCTTACTTTTCTTGTTTTAGTGATCTAAAGCAAACTTATAACAATAAGGTCAGGGTCTATTCGGTTTTATTTTTTGTTTGTTTTTAGTTTTCAACCAACAGTGCTAGAGGAAAAGAGAGTGACCACGGGAGACCATGGCGTGCGGCAGCGGGTGGTTGTAACCGTGGTAGAGGAGGAGGATTACATACAATATGATCACCTTTTTAGAAGCACCTTTTTCCTGGTTTTGAAAACAGTGTTTATGTTTTCTAAAAGAACATTAGAATTACAAAATATAAATGGGAGTAACCAAACAAGGTTGTTCCTGTCTGTTAAAAAAACGGAAACAACAATTTTTAAACAAAAACAGACGGATGCTCAGTTGAATACTGGGTTCATTGTTAATACGATGATGAAAGAAACATAGAAGTGGGTTCTTTTTAGGAGTCTGTCTTTTAGTTCCCTATTTGCTGATAATCATAACACTTGACGAGGTTATTACAATCTAATAATTCCTATAATTAGTGCCTACGCCTAGTTGTTTATTTGCTTCTGTTTGGGAGATGTTTTTAGTCAACTTTGCTTTATAGATCTTACGGTTTGGAATGCTTTGTTGCTTTTTTCTCCATTGGCTTTTTCGACGAGACTTTAGTAAATGACCTATGAATCCTTCTTTACTAGTTTAATTCAGTAACCTGAACAGTTCTGCTATATAAAAACTTTTTCTCCTTTTGCTTAATTATGGAGTGCTATTTTTGGAACCTATGACATGTAAACAGTGCTTCTCTTTGAAACATTTGAGATCTCAAAGATGATAATTTTGGAGGTATTGGTCTTGCTGCTTCTGGTTTGTCACATTATTGGTTAAGTAGGGTTAAAATAGCGTCTTTATGATGGTGACATGGTTTCAAGATTTACTGCATATTTGGGAAAGCGAATAGAGTTCTGCGACCACTGAACAGTTGATTTTATGGGAGAATCAGAGCATGCTTAGCTTAGCTTTTTGATTAAGTCTCTGTTTGATTCAACAACATATATTTTTGTTACTTAAAATTTCTCTTCACAAAATACTTTCAATTAAGAATAGTCCGTCCTTTAAAATTTGTCTTTCTAGTTAAAGAAAATAATTTCATTCTTTTGTATGAGTTTCGCATATGGCCAAAATGTTTTCCCCTTTTGTTGAGGGGAAGTCAGTTTCTCTTGAATTGAAACATTTTCCATATTTGTGGGTGTTGGTACGAGGCATCCTATAGGAGTTAGGTTGTGTATATCCTTCCACCAAACCCTGCCATGGCGGGATCGTCTTATGAGGCATTGGGTTGTTATGGGTGTTGGTATGAAGTTATGCAAAAAAATAATAGAATTGAGTTGGAAAATGTTTTTTTTTCCAAAAGAACGGATCCAGGTTTGCAGTCTTGCCTAATCATTTGAAATGGTTTCCCAATTTCTCTGTTTTCTATGACGCAAGTTACAGAAAATTATCATGTCTCCTGTATATTGCAATACTTTCCATTTCTAGCGTGGATTATCATATGGACTCAGATGAAAGTTTCCATTTTGGCAGACTGACTGGGAGGGTGGATTTTTCCCAGTCACAATTTTCTTTACTGAAGATTACCCCAGCAAACCCCCCAAATGCAGATTTCCTCAAGGTTTCTTCCACCCTAATGTCTATCCATCTGGCACCGTTTGTCTCTCCATACTCAACGAAGACAGTGTAAGTATCCACGCTCCTTTTCGAACGTTATGAGCTTTCTTGAACTAGGGTTGTTCCCGAAATTTTGGGACCTAAAGCGAGTTTTCATCTGTAGAGCTCAGGGGTGTAAAGGGTTTGCAAGCCAGTTTGTCATACAGCTCAAAAGCTCGCCTCATTTGGCTTATCGAACCGAGCCAAGCTCGAGCTCGTAGGCTTGTATGCCTAAATGAGCCTAAGTTAGCCTACCCTAATATAATTTATTAGCTTAAATATGGCGAACCAAGCCAAGCTTCAGCTTACATAAGCTGAGCATAGGCCTAAATGAATCTAGACGAGCCAAAATTGAGCATAAATAAGTTTAAAAATCATAAGCTTATTTCAGAGCTCGTCTAATCGGGTTCAAGCTTAACCAAGTCGAGTTGGGACCAAGCCTATAATAAGTTGAGCTCAAGCTTGAAGTTTTCAAGTTTGGGGAGCTTGAAGTCAAGCCTTGAGCTTGACTAGCTTAGGCTCGGCTTGGCATAGCTCAAATACATTCCTAGTGGACCCCTTTTTGGTAACGGTGGTGTCCACGACAACTTGAAAACCCTTTTATAATTCACTTTATATTATAATAAAGACTAGTATGTGGGTGTTTTGTACTATATAAATTGCTTGTATATTTATAATATGTCATACATAGGCTACTATTTCTCTAATAACTAATAGTGATATGCAGTAGAAGCGAACTTGTAATGTAATTAGTTTTCAAAAGGAATCTTTTAACAAGTTGGGGGTTCCAAGCAACTACTTGGATTGATTGGAGTTTTGACCGGCCTTATTTTGAAAAATGTTGGTGTCTGATCTCATTTTGTCCGTTAATAGGGGTGGAGGCCTGCGATTACAGTGAAGCAGATCCTTGTTGGCATTCAGGACTTGCTGGACCAGCCTAACCCTGCTGATCCTGCACAGACTGACGGATATCATCTCTTCATTGAGGTACTGGATAGTTGGAGATTAATTTGGCTAAATGGTAAAAACTTCATTTTTATAAATACTTTTGTAAAATGTGTTTAGAGGTATTATTGTCTAAAATGATTTTAATTATTTAGTTTTACTTCAACTTCAAAGGACATGTATATTTTTTCTATTTCTACTCGAAAGTAGGAAAAATCGCTTTTGCTTTCATCTAAAAACACTTTCCTTTTCAAATCAAGCACTCTTAAAATCTGAAAACAGTGATTTTATAGAAACAATCACTTCTGTTTTTTTTTTGGGGGGGGGGGGGGGGGGGGGGTTTGGTGGGAACTTGGCCAAATAGGCCCTAACTCATTATGCGCTTGTGAACTAGATGGCTAGTTTTGAGTTTTGATGGTGGCATGCAGTAATGGATCTAGAAATTAAACCACATGGTGTTCTATGGATCTAAAGGTCTTGGTATCGTGGTTTCTCCCTCAACCCCCAAGTTAGAGGTCCTGTTTTCAAAGCTCATTTCTCCATCTTTCCTAAGTGTTGGTTTCTCTATTTAGAGAATAATGTACTCCTCATAAATGTAAAAAAGAATGGTTTTCTATGTTCATAATAAATAGAAAGAATAACTGATCTATGAATTAATTTTAAAATTATACACCTTAGAAGATACGACAGCTGAAACCGTGGGGGAGAGGTTTCATATTTGAAACCTTGAAACTTTTGGCTTGGATGCGAGTCTTGGCACTGCTAATTCTTAACCCCGCTGAGGGCCTGGGCTCAGGTGGCCAGGCACGTGGATTCTAGTCCCTCTTGGAGCATCAAGGTTGGGGATTTGAATTATACCATTGAATGCAAACAATTCGTTGGAGTCAATGCTAGGCTTGTAAGCTCTAAAGAGCTTGTTTAGCAAATCTTCTTTTCTGGACAAAAAATGTTCTTTAAGAAAGGAACACTTTCTTTAGATTTTGTAAGCATGTTTGGCTTGAAAAGAAAATTATTTCTGAATAGAAGTAGAAGGTATTTTTCTGCTTAATGTTTCTTCTTTAAGCAGAGATAGAAGCAGACACTAAAGTTTTTTAAAAGACTCATTATTGATAACACTTGTTGAAAGAGTAGTCAAGGTGTGCCTTAGTTACCACGGACACTCCAGTTATATGCATTGGCTACAACTCAAGCCTGTAACCTTGATGACGTACCAAGCCATGCGTTTACTGATGGTACGTGGCCACATGATGCATTATGCAAAAACTTTGTATATCTGTTTACTACACTTTTATAGAACTTGAACCCATATATACTGATTTTTAACAAGCATAATGAAGGGGGCAAATATGGTGCAGGATGCAGCAGAGTACAAAAGACGGGTTCGGATGCAGGCTAAACAGTACCCGCCCATGTTATGATGCTTTTGCTAGAATATGCGTCTCTGTTGATCGAGTGTTCATGCTGTTGTGTGTTAAAAGTATCTGTTCGGTATCATTTTCTATTTTATAGTTTTTGATTTTTGAGAAATTTAAAGCTAGCTATTTCTGTTTTTTGGTTTTCTATTTTCAATTTTACTAGTTTGTTTTTTTTTTTTTTTTTTTAATCAAACAATTTTACTAGTTTGAGTGAGAAGTATAGACAAAAGAGACTATATTTTAAAATTTGGTTTTAGTTTATCAAAAACTAAAATTATAAATAGAAGCAGTACTAAACTGGACGTAAGTAAGTTCACTGTTTTCTCTTCTGTTGGTATATATAAAAGCAGCACTAAACAGGACGTAAGTTCACTGTTTTCTCTTCTGTTAGTATATATAAAAGTAGTTTTTACTGGTAGGCCAGCTGGCGATGTTTTTGCTCGAGTAGTTATTTTCCACGAAGGCCAAGTGTTTGTTATGGTGGGTGCCGAATTCACTGTGTCCCTGTTAATTAATGTGACAAATTGTATTTGTTCTTATGATGAAGCTGATTAATAAGGTATGTAGGCTCTGCTAGGAATTTGAAAAATTTTGTGCTCGGAACATAAGAGAAATATGAACAGAAACATTTTCCAATATTTGAAATACAAAGGAAAAAAAAAAATTGGATAAAAAGCTTAAAAAGTTTTAATAAGCGTTGAAGAAATTATTTTCCTCTTACACGTATTGGAAACTGGAATAAAAAAAAACTAAATTGCGGTCTAAACTCGCTCCAACCAAGTGCTTCTCGCTCCAGCCATTCCATCATGCAATACATCTTTATCTTGCCTTTTAACTTGCAACCCGTTCATTTTTTCAGAAGCCTTTTTTCTTTGTTTTTCTCTGACACCCATACAAGGAAAAATAGTCATTTTTTTTTTCTATTTTTTCTAATGAACTGTTTCCCTCTCTGTTTTCTATTTTCTAAATTTTCTTGATTCTAAGCTACAGCAACAATAATAGGTTCAGTGCTTCAAAGACTCTTGCGTGTGCAGGGTTTGGATTCTTGATTCTAAAATGAAGCCTTTAATATGACTTTACTTGAAAAACTAGCTTATTTTCTTACAGGGGAATTGTAATAGATCATGTTAAATCATTGATGATGCTTCTAGTACAGCTAGAAGGCATTGACAAAAAAGTACCTCTTCTCCCTCCCGTGGAGATTCCTAAGGCCTTGTGCCTTCCCAAAACCCTAACCCTAAATCACCATTAATGCACAGCTCAACCACCCCCTGCCTCCCATTTTCATCTCTGCACGCCCTGGACAGCAAGATCGAGGTCTCCCCTACCTCTTCCGGTAAGTCTCTCTCCCCGATTCGCCATCTTCTCCCCCCCTTTTCATTTTCTTTTCCCGTTCTTGCCTCCATTTACTTCGTCCCAGTCTCCCCCAACCACCTCTGCTTTTCTTCGTCCTTGCACTCCCATTTACGACTTCCATATTCCTCCACCTCCAGCCGTGCCTTCCTCCCCTTCCCCCATTCTAGGTTTCTATTTTCAGCTTTCCCCTCTCGAATCCCCTCCGATTTCCTCCTTTTCCCCATCTCAAACCACGATTTTCCCCATCTCTTGCCTCTTAAATGGATTGCCAACCCCCCCCCCCCCCCCCTCCTTCCCTCGAACCCACCACAATCCCTCGCCTATTTATTCAGCCCACGACCAAGGACCATCTCACAAAATCAGCCATACCTAAGTTCTCCCCTCAAGAAATTTTATCTACCCCGTGAAGCTGTTTTTCTCCCTGTTTTTTCCATGGCTCAACCCCCCTCCAAACCTAATCCAGATTCCATTTACAAAAAATTTCAAAACCTTGAGCTCCATGAAGATGTCAACTTCTCAAACGCCCTAAAAAACCAAACCTTGGTAGGTAAAATCCTCTCCTCAAAAACGATCAGGGCATGACCTCTGAGGACTGTTCTTGATAAAGCTTGGAAACCCAAAGGAAAATTAGAAGTTCATGAAATTGCCCCAAACCTCTTCCTCTTTACTTTCCAAAACAAAAAAGACAAGTCAAAAGCTAGGTAAGGTACCCCATGGTCTATAAATGACGCCCATATGGTGCTTAAGGAGTGGGAAGGAGATACCCCCTTTGAGGAGATCGACTTCTCAACCATTGATTTCTGGGTTCAGGTCCACGGTCTCTCGATCAGCATGATGTCCTACATCAATGCTATCAGAATTGGCAGACTTTTCCCAAAATTAATCAAGTTGGACATGGAGGAAGAGGAAAACATGCTATGGTCCAGGTTCATCCAAATGAAGGTTCAAATCAATGTGGATATAACCCCCTTCTAAGCGGCTTTTACTTGGAAAGAAAGGATAAACCAATCTCGTGGGTCTACTTCAAATACGAAAGTCTTGGAGACTTTTGTTATGCTTGTGGAAAGCTTGGCCATGTCAAAAATCAATGTAGAGATGATGAGGCTCCTCATGACGACCCAATGTTCAGCGGGTATCTTCGAGCTAAAGAATGCACTTCGGACAAAGTAAGACTCCTCATAGCGGAAAAAGGGGAAGATCTTACATGCGACCTTATGGAAATTGAAGCCAAGACCCGTGAAAAAGAATCCCCAGGCACCGATGACAATATCACGGCTTCCTTTGAATGGTCTCTCAACACAGCCAAAGCTATCCAGCTCTCACTTTTGCTGTCTCAATCAGCTCCCCCCCTCAGCCCTTCAGCTACAAAGGGCAAACGCAGGTCCGACTTAATCGAGGAGTTCACATCAAGGAAAAAATCAAAAGTCTCCTTTCTTGACATCGTGACAGACATGGTACACGTTGACAAAATGGGTAACTGGTCTCTGGACCCCAAAGTCCTACTCGACGGTGCAGATATGATTTCTAACATTTATGAAGATGAAGGTCTTATCTCTAGTGTGTCCTCCTCCAACACAAAGGAGGGCATCCTAGGTAAGAATAGTACATCAAAACTAAAAAGCATGAAAAAAATAGCGAAACGGAAGGCCGAACTCGAAAAATCCAAGAGGACGTATGTGTTACCTTTTGGCCAACGTATAAGGTGCCCCACGTTACCCCTTGACATTGTGTGGCCTGAACTTGAGGCCTCTTCTTCCCATGGGTTTGCAGCAGTTGTCCCCGAACAACCGCCTCGCGAACCATGAGTCTCTTCTGTTGGAACTGTCAAGGGCTAGGTCGGCCCATGACAGTCAAAGCTCTTTTAGAGCTCAATAACAAATTTAGGCCTGATTTAGTTTTTTTAATGGAAACCAAGAATAAAACCAGTTACGTCGAAAACATAAAAACGAGAATGAACTTCAATCACTCCTACATCCATGATCCAATCGGCTCTTTGGGCGGGCTTGCCCTCTTTTGGAATAACAGATTTGACATTCGCGTTGCGGTTTCCACTGATCGATACCTTTTCAACCGAAATTGTCGATTCTCTTAACGATAAAAGATGGTCTCATATTTTCCTTTATGGTGAACCTAAATAATTTAAGCGACCTCTTTTTTGGAAGAGCATCACGAATGACTTCAAAAACATTCCACACCCGGTTATTTTTTCAGGAGACTTCAATACTATCTCTTCCCTTAATGATAAATTACAAGGCAACCCTGTCACCGATTTTCAACTTGCTTGGCTCCTTGATTTTTATGACACGTGTGAATTGTTTGAGCTCCCATCCAATGGATGTCGTTACTCTTGGTCTAACAAACAAGAAGGAACCGAAAATGTTAAACAATGCCTTGACAAGGCTGCGGCCTGCGTGGCTTGGCAAGCCCTTTTTCCAAAAACTTTGGTTACCCTCCTCCCCGCGGTCGAATCCGACCACTCCCCCTTGCTCATTGAGCTTGAGGAGCTTACACACCGGCGCAAAAGGGATTTCAAATTTGAAACAAAATGGCTTCTTGAAGACAATTGCAAACAAACCGTTAACCTTGGTTGGTCCTCTCGAATGAGGGATTCACAAAGGCCTCTCCCTCCTGCAAAACTCCAATCATGCCTGCAAAAAACTAAAGGATTGGAGTATTACAAGAAGAAGAGAACGGGTGAAAAAATGTAATTTCATTTTCAAAAGCCTCACTGAACTTCAATGCTATGCGGCCTCTCCTGAGGTCGCAAGGAAGGAATCGGATCTTAACAAGGAACTCAATTCTTGGTGGGAAGCGGAAGAGAGACATTGGCACCAACGCTCTCAGATTAATTGGTTAACACACGGTGATAAAAACACCCGCTTCTTCCATGCCACCACCAAGCAACGTAACAAAAGAAATGAACTTCAAAGACTCAAAAACCACCTTGGAACTTGGATTGATAACCCAAACCAAATCAAAAACATGATCTCCTCCCACTTTAAAAACCTCTATTCATCAAAAGGGTGTACTGGGACTGACGAAGCCACCGCAAATATTGAAATAAAAGTGAGCCATTTCATGAATCAGACCCTCACTGCCACGGTTGACACCACAAAGCGCCGGGTCCGGATGGGTTTCCAGGTATTTTCTTTACCTCCTATTGGGATATCATTTCAAATGACGTTCGCGAGGTGGTGCAAAGTTTTTTCGTACACGGGAAGTTACCAAAAAATTTTAATATTACAAACATTGGTCTCATCCCAAAAATCCACAAACCAGAATGTTTAAACCACTTCCGCCCTATCGGCCTTTGTAACTTTTGTTACAAAATTATTTCGAAAATAATTTCAAACCGTCTCAAGCCGTTTATGAACTCCATCATCTCCCCTTTTCAATCCGCCTTTGTCAATGGGAGGCAAATTCAAGACAATATTTTAGTCGTTCAGGAAGCTTTTCATGCTCTCAAAAACAAAAGGAAAGGTCGTAACCATTTCATGGCTCTTAAGCTCGATCTCTCCAAAGCTTTCGATCAGGTGGAATGGTCCTTCCTTGAATGTGTCCTAAAAAAATTAGGTTTTTGCGATCTTTTTGTTAGTTGGATCATGGAATGTGTTTCTTCGGTTAAAGTTAGCCTGGTCCTTAACGGTGAAAGAATCGACTATTGGGCCTAGGGCAAGGTGATCCCCTTTCCCCTTTTCTTTTCCTTTTTGTTATGGAGGCCCTCTCCACTCTTATTCAAGAAGTGGAAAGATTAGGGGACACCCCCCCCCCCTCTTCTTTCTCACCTCCTTTTGTGGATGATTGCGTCCTTTTTCTCAATGTCTCCAAACCTGTTTGCGAAAATATCAAAAAAAACTCTTTCCACTTTTTGCACGACTTCGGGCCAAGAAATTAACCTCCATAAATCCCATGCTTTCTTCTCCTCCAACACCCCTTCTTGGGTAAGAGAAGAATGTTTGGAGATTCTTGGAGTGACTGAAATGGATGAGAATGACAGGTACCTCGGAACTCAAATCCTTTGGGGTCGATCAAAAAAATGCGCTCTTAACTTTCTTTTTGACAAAATCAATAACAAAATGCAAGGATGGAAATCAAAACTTCTTTCCCACTCGGGTCGTGAAATTCTTCTTAAATCCGTGGTATCGGCCATTCCCTCTTATGTCATGTCTTGCTACAAAATTCCACTTGGTGTCATTAAAAAGCTTAATTGCTCCCTTGCCCCTTTTTGTTGGAAAGGAGGTGCGATTGAGGACAAAGGTATCCATTGGAAAAGTTGGGATTTCATTTCCAAAATTTTTGGAGGTCTCGGTTTTCGCGATTTTCAAGGGATCAATAATGCTTTTCTTGCAAAACAAGTTTGGAGGGCCCTCCAAAATCCAAACGCTTTTTGGGTCAAAATTCTTAAAGGTGTCTATTTCCAAAATTCTTCCATCCTTAAAGCCCCTCTTGGTCCTAACCCCTCTTGGGGCTGCAGAAGCTTTATCGATGGAAGAAACTTTATTGCAAAAGGATTACGATGGAACGTTAACAGTGGTTCTTGCATTAACATTTGGGACGATCAATGGGTCCCTCAGCTCTCTTCTTTTTCGGTTGGGCCCAAACCGGCGGGAAAAGAGAGCCCCTCAAAGGTCTCCGATCATATTATCCCAAGTGCCTGTAAATGGAAATCCGACTCTCTTTTTCACCTTTTCCCCAATCGTGTTTCCGAGGCAATCCTTTCAATCCCAATCGGAAATCCATACAGGGATGATTTTCTCATTTGGCACCACAACAAACACGGTACCTACTCCGTCAAATTAGGCTATAAGCTCTGGTCTCTTCTTCAAAATCCTATCAATCATTCATCCACTTCCACAAGTTCCTCCATTTGCTCCCCTTCTAGCCTTCCTATACTTTGGTCTCTCCCCATCCCTCCAAAAATAAAACACTTCATGTGGAGAACCTCCTCTAATGCTCTCGCAACCTCAGAAAACCTTTGGAAGAGAAATCTCACTTCCCATCCCTTTTGTCCTCGTTGTGATGGTATCATCGAGTCTACCGAGCATACCCTCATTCTTTGCCCATGGGAAAAGGCTTGTTGGTTTGTCTCCCCCCTCGGCTTCCGCCCTTCCGAGCAAGGGTTCAATGGCTTCCACCATTGGTGGGATTCAATTTGCTCTAACAACGCTTTTAATGCTGACTCTTTATCCAGGATCACCCTTCTTTGTTGGGAAATATGGAAAGGACGATGCAAGCTTATTTTTGAATCAACCGTCATCTCGCCTACGCCAATTGCTTTCTGTGCTACTTATTCCGCAGCCATCGGTAACACCCCAGCTACTGTCCCGGCTGCTGCAGCCCGGCGGCAGGCTGCTGCTGCTGCCCCTGCTACTCCACCTCCTGCTTATCCCTCTCATTGGGCTCCACCACCGGATAACTGGATCAAAATCAACACCGATGCTGCTCTTGACTCCCACTCCTTAGCTGCCCTAGCGGTTGTAGCTCGATCTGCTTCGGGCTTGATTGTGGGAGGACGGTGGGGCAACGTTTCAGCTTCTTCTCCGCTTATCGCCGAATGTCTTGCAATAAGAGCCGCTTGCTCCCTTGCATCCTCCTATGGTTGGAAGAACGTTATCATTGAGTCTGATTGTTTGGTTGCTATTCGCTTTTTTTTCTCGTTTTTCTCCCATTACGTGGGATTGTAGTGCTATTATTGAGGATATTTTTATGTTAGCCTCTTCTGCTTGTTTTATTTCTTGTCTTTTTCGTTGGTCAACTAGATCATATAATAGGGTGGCCCATTTCGTTGCTCGTTGTCACTTGAGTCGTCGTTGTACTCATCACTGGTGGGCGGCCTCCCCTCCACCTTTGATTTCCCTTGTAAACTTTAATCGGTTATTAATCTAGTTTCTTGCCCTCGGGCTTTAATGCTAAAAAAAAAAAGTACAGCTACATATATCAACATGCGAACCAAGGCTGGTCAAGGACCCAAAAAATGTGCCCAATTTGTTTAGGGTTCTTTTTGTAAATTATTAGAGAGATTGTTTGTGTCATAAGTCCTTGTATTTTATACACTGTTAATTAGTCATTGAATTTTTTAATTGTATCAATTTAGTTTATGTATGACTTAAATTGTGTTGGTTTAGTTTTTAATAATTGAAGTTAAGTTGGGAACAGAATTTTCAATAGTTGGGTTACAAATTAGCTATTGATAAGAGAATCTAGGCTATTTTGGAAGAATTGCAGCAATTCCCCTATCCTAACGAAGTAGCACCTTTGGAATGAAGAAATCAGCAATACTTGTGTATCTTTTGAGTTGTTTTGACGGATTGATTGCTTTGTAAATTGTATCCTTGGTTGGGTGTAAATTTGGGTAGTGTAGAGGGTAAAAATAACCAGATTAATATTAAAATAGGATAACGAGATAATAACAAAAATAAACTATAATTTTTTTTATTATTTCTCTTTTCCTCTCTCCTCTCTCCTCTTTCTCTCTAGTGGCCCTCCCCTCCCCCTTTCCCCTTCCTCACGCCTCACTCTCTTCTTAATCCCATCCTCTCTCCTCTCTCCTCACCTCTTCTCTCTCACCCCTCACGTCACTCTCTCTCTCTTCTCCCACACCTCTACACACACACTCTCTCTCCTCTGTCGCCCTCCTCTTGCTCCGGCCGGCTCCAATCACAGGCTCCGGTGCAACGTCAACCACTTCGCCGCCACCTCATCTCCAGTCTCCACCTAGCCGATAACACTCCGGCCACCGGCCACCGGGGAGGAACCCCACTTTCTCTCTCCTCTATCTTTCTCTACCCAAGGGCCACCCATACGCCGCCGGCACGGATTCCGGCCACCTCGTCGGTACGGATTTCGGCCACCAGCCACCAGGGAGGAACCCCACTTTCTCTCTTCTTGATCTTTCTCTACCCAAGGGCTGCCCATACGTCGTCGGTACGGATTCCGGCCACCAGCTACCGAGGACCCCCTCTCCATATACGTAAGTATTTATTATTGTTTATTTACGCTATTTACTTATTATTTGTTTTATTATGCTTTTACTAACTTAGGCATCGGAGGGGTCTCCCTCGGGCAAACCCGTGGGTCCCTCTAACGGCCTCTTTTGTTTTGCAGGGATATCAGGACAAGCGCTAGCAGCTGCTTCCACAGTGAGGGTTGAGTCTCGCTCTCATCTAAAAGAACCTAACCAAAAATCCCCGAAACAATTGGCACCGTCTGTGGGAAGATAGTTTGCTAGCGTTTAGCCTGGTATCCCGTACAAATCGCCTAAGACCCTCACAAAACTGGGGGCTACGGGACCCGTTTTACTTCAGATAAGTCTTTAATTTAACTTTTCTCTGTTTGTTTGCCTTCTAATACCTCTAAATTAGGATTTTAGATGTAAGTTGTCAGTAAATTTGAGACAAGCTTTATTCCTAAATAAAAAAATAAATAAAATTCGTAGCTTAAAAAAAAATTAAATAAAAAAAAGAAAGAGACAGAAAATTTGGGGTATTTGTCCAATTTTATTTAATGCAAGCATTTATAAGGTCTACATTAGCGCAAGTACTTGTACTGTAATTTCAATATCAGTTGTACCAAGAAACTAAATAAGTTAGTTTCAAGGATTATTGTTAAAGTTTATTGTCCGTATCATAAGAATACTGCACTATAACTTTAAATTTTACTGTTCATGTATTGATCCTCAAATACATGTTTAAGGATTATCAGTTTGGAGAGTCAAAACATGTCGTTCAAATTACACACCTAAGTCCACCCAAATCGGAAACATCAATATCGAGTAAATGGATGAACCATGCTAGCGGTCACTATATAAAGCTAGACGCAACTCTTTTTATAAAAAATGCCGCACAAAAGACAAATGAGACCAATTTTCTCCTAAAATCAAACATAAATGCGTAAATTGTTTCTCTCTTATTCTACATCCCACGCACTCATGTGATGGATGTCATACGACTGGAAATTTAATAATGAAGTCAAATTGTGTGTCCAACCATGTTACAAAATATATTTATGTTTTACACGAGTTCTAGTACATATAAAAGAATGAACTGTGAGTATGATGAATTTCTCTGGACTTTAACCATTCTCTAATGTCGGTTTGAGCACTAGATGGGTTATGGATTTGACTTCATTTTATGTCTTTTCCTAATACATTTAGAGTAAGACCTCAAGTCTAAATTTTTCAGTAAATTTATAGCAAATTTCAATAAAACTCATAGCACACCATGAGCTTTGGATTATATTATGGGTATTTTTCATAATATTTCTAATTCAAAATTTCAAGAAAGGTTTCAGTTTTAAATTTGATAATAAAATTAACAGTATATCCTAATCTTTAAAACATGTTATAGATGCTTTTCATAATATTCTCGCTTCAATTACGCATAAAATATTTTATCAGACTTCTCGTCTTGGATTCGCGGCAATACACGAATTATATTACTCCTATTTTTTGAAAATTGCTCACTAAATATTTTATCTAACTAAAGTTGCTTTAAGTTAACTCCAACCCAGCTCATATATCTGGAGTAGATATGTGATTAAGTTGGAAAAGCTGGGTCGAACTTTTAATAAGTTTACTATCCATAAGGCCACTATATTAAGGACTTTTCTCAAGTAATCCCTGTTCTTGACCGGGAGTAAGAGAAATCTCATCGCATGGAAAACTTCACTGCATAGTGTTTAGATTTGAATATACTCATTCCTTAATTTTTGCTATTCATATAGCTTAAAATTGGTGCCAAATGTGATATTTCAAAATATGCTAACCCATACATTAACAACAATTAAAATGGACCGGAACGTTGTTATGTGTAAATGTGGCAGAGTTTGCAACTAAAAGCAACCCAAATAAAGTGAAATTTAGATCAGGTGGGCGATCACCACCAACCGGTTACTATAGAGTTAACGCCCTTCAAGGGCTCCCTTAGATAATAACATTGCCATCCTTGAACTAGGCAGGTGCCAAAAAAGGGCGTCAACGTCAGTTTGTGATGCAAAAATCCGTAAACAAGGTTGCGGTAGCCAATCAATGTCACTTGGCGTCATAAGTAAAGGCCCGTTAGTAAGAACTTTACCACTGATAATGGGAGGCTTATGCCTCCACGAAGTGGGCTTAACAACTTCAGCCGGACACTTCGCCATGAAACTTGGCTGTACTCATAAGCTTGATTAGCTGCAACCGCCGTTGAGCTTGGCCATATAGCCTCGCCAACTCCTTAAACGATTAGCTTGTCAGTAAAAGCCATCACCAACAAACTCGAGTGACTCGTTAAAACCAACTGCGAGGCTGGCTAAAGCCTCGTCTAATAACTTGGCTTTGCACTATTTACCTTGGCTAGGTGCAACCGCCCATTAGGTTGGCCGTATAGCAACGACAGCCTATTCTTATTTTAGCTATGCCGCCCAAAGCTGGGGGCTTCGCCAATAATAACACGTAAGGCCAAACCCGTCAAAGTTTGCCTCTTGGGTGGCTAACTTAATCGTAACACTACCAACGAGCGTGATAGTAGGACGTTGCCTCCAGCGCCCCAAGACTCGAGCTACCGCCAACTTTGTCGGCGAACGCTCTTTTAAAGCTCCACCACTCACCTTTCAACTTAGGTATAGGGAAACTTCACCACTAGTTGGGCCAACACCCACCAACGGTACCATAGGCTACCGTGGGCAGCTAACGAACAGCATCAAAGTGAACAAACTATGAAGCTGCCACCAGCAAGCTTAGCTAAACCCTAACCCCAACAAACTTGGCCGGGTGGCCTCGTTAACCCCTTTAATGGGTAGCGCATGGCCACGTAATCTGAAAAAGGCAACCACTAACAATCTTGAGGATAATCCTTCAAATATAGCGGGGTCGCAAAATGGTGCCCTCCGCCTGTCTAGCCAAAACCCGACCGTTACTAAATTCGGTAGAATATGAACAACCAACCATAGATGGCTACGCACCGTATAATGTGTCGGGTTGGATTCACCAACAACCATCGCGGAGGTCCTGCTAGTAAAGACGTCGTCCTTAACATCTCAAGACTTGAGTGGCTGCCAACAAGGTTGTTACAAACACTTTAAGAACTTACTAATCACCTTCTAACCCAAGTAAAGAGGAAATTGCTACTAGGTGAACCAATACCAATGGTGCCGTAGACTACCGTAAGTAACCAACAATGCTAAAGCAAAGGAGCTTGGCTTGGCTATTACCGTCAACAATTTGAGACATGAACTCCCACCAGCTAACCTAACGGAGATTTTATACGAAGTGTTACCGCCAAATTTTGGGTGCTATGTGGAAAAACTAATAATAATACATGCGCCACCATAAATCAACAACGCTTTAAATTGCCATGGTTAAGGGAGACACCGTCTGCTAAGACTACCGCCTCACCAGGAAGGAGTCGTTATAAGCTCACCCTGGTGAACGGCCACCAAGGACAACTACCGCAACTCTCACACCCTAGCGGTACTTTGACGCCCTAGCGGTACTCTCACACCCTAGCGGTACTCCTACACCCTAGCGGTACTCCTACACCCTAGCGATACTCCGACACCCTAGCGGTACTCCTACACCTTAGCGGTACTCCTACACCCTAGCGGTACTCTGACGCCCTAGCGGTACTCTCACACCATATCGGTACTCCAGCACCTTAGCGGTACTTCTGTGCCCTAGCGGAACTCTCACACCCTGGTAGTACTTCTACACACTGGCGGTACTCCAACACCCGTCTTGGTTCATCCATTCTCGAATGAAGAGGCTAATACTCTTGGAACTAAGGATGAAATCTAAAAACACCCCTTATCTTCACAATTTAAGGGACATGTTATTCTTTAGACTTACAAGGCGCCTCTCGGCGCCTAATAAAGTCTACCACTTTTTTATGAGGCAGGCACAAATCACGAGGCATGCCCATTAACAAACACATAATGGCATTCTTATTAACAGTTTTACACCTGAACCGAATGCCCACTCAAGTTGCCTCTCGGCAATTGCGGAAATTGCCATTCTTTAGTAACCACGAACAACGGTGTGCGCTTAACAATGGGGATTCGGCGTTCTCCATATAATTTTATGCAATTTATCTTTTTCGTAGAAAATTACGTGATTAATGTTCCTATGGGATTTGCATTCAACCCGGTCCCTGACTATGAACCGGGGGCTTAGCGTTTCTTGTGATTTACATCCCTTATGTGAATTACGTTCTCAGTGCAATTTGTGCGATATGTGTCACTTATGTGATTTATGTTCAATTTGAGCCTTGCTTGGGGCTAGGGCTTTAATGTCGCTTGTGTGGTTTGTGTTAACTTAGCCTTGGAACAAGGACTGGGAGCTAGATTTATCATCTGCGGTTAGTTTTCCCCTAACGTAAAATTTCACTGTTCTACAAATGGTGGGCGGTTAACTTCCACCGAACGGGGAAGTATGTGATGGTGTTGTTCCAGCTAAAAAAGAAAGCATGAAGTTGTGGGGTGGGTAACCTTCACCTAACGTGGAGGCTCGCAGGCGGTTAGCTTTTTCCTAACGCAAGACGCAATGGTCTCCAGTAACCCTTCTGTTCCGATAATGCATCTCAACCTCTAGGAACCCCGCTCGGTGGGCTGACACATCCGCCAGACGCCATCGCTCATGTTGGACCTCACCGACACCCCTTTGAGTTTCAACACTGTGTCTCGATTACCCGGGACATCCCCTTAGGAGCAAACTGACATAGTCCTACTCCAGAACAACACGCAAGGGCCACAAAGTCCCTTAGGCGCACCTCATGTGCGAGGCCACTGTCTTTATAAGGAACTCACACGATCCCACACAAGTAGCATGCCACTTACTCGAGAGGGCGACCGCCTCATAGCATGCGTCGAACATGGGTGCCTGTTGACAAATGACCAACGGCCCCTACCTCTACACTTAAGGCACGCCGCATCCGCACCGTAAAGCGGTAAATGGAGCTGGTGCACACTGCCACTAACCAGGGGGCTCGAGCATCACAAATGTTCTCACCGATTAAAGGTTGAATCCTACAAGTTAGGGCGCTTCGATATCGCACCACATAGCCCAAACGAGGGACCAAGCCTTTCTGGGACGAATTACGCACACCGTTGGCCCTCGGCCCACCGCCATGTCTACGGAGCATCCTATTCACGTGCAGACCTCATGTCGTCCTCGTAGTTACACCGAGGCCCGCTTCCGTTACCGGGATCAATCATTTAGCTCCACTATTCGGGGTTAGGGCACCTAATGCCCCAAAACCCTACTTCAACGACCTGTGTCTTTCTTAAACCAAGGAACTTCCGCAACCAGGGCGTGGCTTGTGACACAGCGCGCAACACTACTTGCACGCAGCACACGACACTAGGCCGACCACACCGCCCACACCGATGCGGGTGTGCGTGTACGAAACACGAAGGCTCGCAAACGCACCGTGTCATGATCCACCACAGGACCGTGACACTATGCCTATATGTTGATCTCTCCCCCCTCCAGCTCCTGCGTGGGTTTCTTGCTAGTATGACTCACAAATTTTACTATTTGTTGCTAGTCGAAGCTATTATTCTACAATATGGGCTCACGCTATTCCTTACCCTCCATTCATATACAGAATCCACACGGGCTATTCACGGTACGTCCCAACCCAGCTAACGACCGGGGACTAGGCACTTATGACTTATCTTTTCACAGTATGATCCACCCCAGTTAGTAACTAGAGGCTGCCGTTAATCACTAAACCAGAGGTTCTTATCTAACGGTGAGAACTTAAGCTAACTTGATAAACGTACAAGGTAACAAGGATTAACCACAACCGCCCAAGCGTACGAATAGAAAAACTAGGATTAAAACAAGAAGCCAAACATAGCCGGGGCATCCAACAGGGGGCTCCCCCAAATAACGATACTACCGCCCCCGGATTGGGCATGTATTCCCGGAAGGGTTGCCAACGATAACGCATCAGGTTGAGCTCGCCAATAAAAGCAACTAGCCTAGCTAGGATACCGCCAACAAGTGTGGCAGGGGATGCGCTAGCAGAGATGTTACTGTCAACGTCTCAAGACTTAAGCTACCGCCAACGAAGCTAGCGAAAACTTTTTGGGAACATCGTTATCCACCTTTAGACCTGAGTAAGAAGAAATTGGCAGTGGATAAACTACTACCAACCAATGATATCACAAACTATCATGGATAACCCATGAAAATAAGCCAACTTAAAAATTGCCGCCGATCATACTAGCAAAGTTTTCTTCAAAGACGCAAGATCATCAGCAAGGATAGTTGGGTGCCACCCACAATCTTGACTTAATAACGAGCTGAGTTCAAGCTCAAAGTATCTAGGCTTGCTAAGCTTCCAGTGAGGCTCAACCCATGTTGGATATTGATAAGCCGAGCCCTGGGCCTGATGCGATTTGGTTTAACTCAGCCCATATACACTCCTAATTTAGCAAGTTTAGTTTGCTGATCTAGGGGGACTTGAATTTAGCTGAATAAAAAGACTAAACCCTTGGTACTATTACATTTCTTGCATGATTCTTGGCACCAGTCATCATTTCAACCATCAGTGTATAGAACTTATTTATTTTGAGTAATGTAAAGCTTCATACAGTTGTTACATGATGATGAACTCATAAAGAAATTGATAAATTCAAGGTATATTTGAAGATGTATATCTTGGCTAGGGATTTGAGGAAACCTACCAGGTTTCTGTTTATAATCATTGCGAAGGACGTCATCCGGCTTCTAAGTATGGCTGCATAAATTTGTAGTTGTAATCGAAAGTACAATATTTCTAGGAACATCGGACATTGTTTTGTGTATAAAACACAGTGTAGGATTTCGATAAAGGTCTTCTGGTGGTGAAGCGCTAAACTAGCAACTAAAGCCTTTTATTAAGTTACGCCTAAATAAGAATAATCCTTGAATCTAAAACCATTACGGACTAGTCGCAGCCGATTTCTATCTTCGCTCCTTGATTAGAGCTTAACTATCCTCATCTCTCTCTGGTTCATGTCTAGACTGAAGAGCTTTTTTAATTATTGTAATTCAAAAGCTTCAATAAGATTGCAAATTTTGGTGCAAAATTAAACCACTACTATTGTTCGGTGTTGACCTTGATCTAAAAGTTCGAATTAATAGGCCTGAAATTTGAATAAACTCAATCGGGTTCCATCGGACTACGCCAATTTAACCCTAATTGAACCAAGGCTGGCTTGTTCGACCCCCACCAAACAAGCGCCTTCATATTTAACCACTCCAGCAAATTTAGATGTGACTAAGCTAAACCGTATTAGTCAAGTTCTAGCGTATTTTCGTACATATGCCTAAACTCACACGTGTAGCTATGAATCTATGAGGCAACACCTTGTCGAAATGAATGATTTCAATAGCAAACAGGAAAATAAAATAAACCTAACGTGTCCTGGGTGTGAGTTTTGTTAAAAACAAGTTGTTTATTTTAGTTTGACCTAGTGTCAAAAACAAGCCCATAGCAAAGTATTTGCCTAGTACCACCATATCTGAGCCGGCGATGACCAATCAAGCCATAAGCTTTTGTCAGTTAGATGTGTTTACCTATATACGTTATGCTTAGCCTAGTCCCTAGCCAGGAGCTAGAGACTTAACGCTTCTTATGTAAATTATATTCCTTATGTGGTTGACATTCCTTATATGATCTGTATTCTACCCAGCCATTACCGGCTGGGGGCTTTTAGTCGCTTTGCTTAAAGTTATTTACTTTAGTTTGAATGCGCTGTTTTATTTTTTCCAGCCTTTGCCGGCTGGGGGCTCTCGTTTGGCGTTATTTAGCGTATTTGTTTTTGTTTGGATGCATTGCTTTATTTTTCCCAGCCTTTGCCGGCTGGGGGCTCTCGTTTGGCGTTATTTAGTGTATTTGTTTTTGTTTGGATGCATTGCTTTATTTTTCCAAGCCTTTGCCGGCTGGGGGCTCTTGTTTGGCATTATTTAGTGTATTTGTGTTTTTTTGGATGCATTGCTTTATTTTTTCCAGCCTTTGCCAGCTGGGGGCTCTCGTTTGGCGTTATTTAGCGTATTTGTTTTAGTTTAAATGCGTTGTTTTATTTTTTCCAGCCTTTACCAGCTGGGGGACTTTAGTTGCTCTACTTAAGTTATTTATTTTAGTTTGAATGCGTTGTTTTATATTTCCCAGCCTTGACCGGCTGGGGGCTTTTAGTTGCTCTAATTAAGTTATTTATTTTAGTTTGAATGCGTTGTTTTATTTTTCGCAGCCTTTACCAGCTGGGGGCTTTAGTTGCCCTACTTAAGTTATTTATTTTAGTTTGAATGCGTTGTTTTATTTTTCCCAGCCTTTACCGGCTGGGGGCTTTTAGTTGCTCTAATTAAGTTATTTATTTTAGTTTGAATGCGTTGTTTTATTTTTCCCAGCCTTTACCGGCTGGGGGCTTTTAGTTGCTCTAATTAAGTTATTAATTTTAGTTTGAATGCGTTGTTTTATTTTTTCCATCCTTTACCGGCTGGGGGCTTTTACTTGCTCTAATTAAGTTATTTATTTTAGTTTGAATGCGTTGTTTTATTTTTTCCAGCCTTCACCGGCTGGGGGCTTTTACTTGCTCTAATTAAGTTATTTATTTTAGTTTTAGTTACTCTAATTAAGTTATTTATTTTAGTTTGAATGCGTTGTTTTATTTTTCCCAGCCTTTACCGACTGGGGGCTTTTAGTTGCTCTAATCAAGTTGTTTATTTTAGTTTGAATACTTTGTTTTGTTAACCCAGTCTTTACCGACGGGGAACTTTTAGTTTGTGTTATATGAGTTACTTATTTCAATTTAAATGATTTCTTTAATCACCTCTACCTGCTGGGGAACTTTCTACTAAGTTAGACCTCTACCGATTAGAAACTTCACGTGAGGTCACTAGTAAGATGGCTTAAACTAGTCTTTACTTGCAAAAAGACTGGCAGTTTTAGTTTGCTCTCAGCCATATTAAGAGCATAAAGCCATAACCAGCGGTACACTCTCACCAGCTGAGAGTCCGCGTCTGTGTACGTCCCACCTAACATCGGGACTAGCGGTACACTCTCACCCGCTGAGAGTCCGCGTCGGTGTACATCCCACCTAACATCGGGACTGGCGGTACACTTTCACCAGCTGAGAGTCCGCGACTGTGTAAGTCCCACCTAGCATCGGGACTGGCGGTACACTCTCACCAGCTGAGAGTTCGCGACTGTGTAAGTCCCACCTAGCATCGGGACTGGCGGTACATTCTCACTAGCTGAGAGTCCGCGACTGTGTAAGTCCCACCTAGCATCGGGACGGGCGGCACACTCTCACCAGCTGAGAGTCCGCGACTGTGTAAGTCCCACCTAGCATCGGGACTAGCGGCACACTCTCACCAGCTGAGAGTCCGCGACTGTGTGAGTCCCACCTAACATCGGGACTGGCGGTAAACTCTCAACGGCTTGAGAGCCCGCAGTTGTGTGCCCCACCTAACATCAGGGTTGATGATAGGCTGTCCAGCCATAAACCCTTCTTAGGCCGATAAGACGCATTCACGCTGTAAGTCCTTCTCAGGCAAGCAACGCTTAGATGTAGCCATAAGCCCCTTTATGGCAGGCGAAGTCTATTTACACTGTAAGCCCTTCCCAGGCTGGTAAATTTCAGTCAAACCATAAGTCTTTCCTAGGCCGGTAAGACGCATTCACGCTGTAAGTCCTTCTCAGGCAAGCAATGCTCAAATGTAGCCATAAGCCCTTTTATGGCAGGGGATGTCTATTTAAACCGTAAGCCCTTCTCGGGCAGGTAAGCCACATTTATGCTATAAGCCCTTACCAGGCAAGCGGTACTCAGATATAACCATGAGCCCTTTCCAGGCAAATAGGACGTATTTGAACCGTAAACGCCTCAGCTAACCTTAAAACAAGTGATACACTCCAACCCAGCCCACGGCTGGGGGCTTGGAGTTAAAAATATTCATAATACATTCCGACTCAGCCTACGGCTGGGAGCTAGAAATTAGAAACAGTTATAACATATTCCACCCTAGGAATTAAGGATATTCGCAATACATTCCAATCCAGCCTACTGCTGGGGACTAAGGATTAAAGGTACTCACGGCATGCCTCATCTCGGTTCACAAGCAAAAATTTGAAAACTAAATGTGCGATCATTCATAACTTGGCCCAACGGCAAAAAATTGGAAAAGTCTTAAAATTGATCATTCCAAATGACTGTCCTAAGAAGTCAAGCACAACGTGTCCAGAAACCATTGTTCGACCATGAACAACGCCTCCAATCAGGAATACAATTCCTAGAGACAAAGCTAAAAGTTACCAAGTCAGATACAACAACATCTCCAGAAATCATTGTTCGACCATGAATAACGCCTCCAATCAGGAATACAATTCCTCAAGGCCATACCAAGAATTCACAAATAGAATGGGACAATGCCCACATTAACTACTTATGCAAGCAATTACGGGCACTTTCTAGTACCTTACCATAGGGAGAACCAACAAACATGATCCTTAAAAGGCTCAAGTCCTCTGAGCCCTAAAGCAAATCTCCAAAGTTAAAAATATTCGTCAACAAAGTCTAGACAGTCCACATATTGTCAAAGCATTCGAATGTTATACACTCTACGGCCGAATGTGAACAGGTCCTATTCACCCATGGAGTGGGGGGCTAACTGTAGAGGGTAAAAATAACCAGATTAATATTAAAATAGGATAACGAGATAATAACGAAAATAAACTACAATTTATTTTATTATTTCTCTTTTCCTCTCGCCTCTCTCCTCTTTCTCTCTGGTGCCCCCCCCCCCCCCCCCCCTCTCTTCCCTTCCTCACGCCTCACTTTCTTCTTAACCCCATCCTCTCTCCTCTCCTCTTCTCTCTCACCCCTCACGTCACTCTCTCTCTCTTCTCCCACACCTCTACACACACACTCACTCTCCTCTCCCCCCCTCCTCTTGCTCCGGCCGGCTCCAACCACCGGCTCTGGTGCAACGTCAACCACTTCGCCGTCACCTCGTCGCCGGTCTCCACATAGCCAATAACACTCCGGCCACCAGGGAGGAACCCCACTTTCTCTCTCCTCTATCTTTCTCTACCCAAGGGCCACCCATACGCCGCCGGTACGGATTCCGGCCACCTCGCCGGTACAGATTCCGACCACCTCACCGGTACGAATTCCGGCCACTAGCCACCAGGGAGGAACCCCACTTTCTCTCTCCTCTATCTTCTCTACCCAAGGGCCGCCCATACGTCAAAAATACGGATTTCGGCCACCAGCGATCGAGGACCCCCTCTCCATATACGATAAGTATTTATTATTGTTTATTTACGCTATTTACTTATTATTTGCTTTA